>RXON01003124.1:0-26676 GCA_009667805.1 Leptobrachium leishanense
AGAGGCGCTTCCCAGCAGTGTGTGGATTCATATGCTGCATTAATTATACTGCAGAGAGACGCTTCCCAGCAGTGTGTGGATTCATATGCTGCATTAATTATACTGTAGAGAGGCGCTTCCCCGCAGTGTGTGGATTCATATGCTGCATTAATTATACCGCAGAGAGGCGATTCTCAGCAGTGTGTGGATTCATATGCTGCATTAATTATACTGCAGAGAGGCGATTCTCAGCAGTGTGTGGATTCATATGCTGCATTAGGCTAGGGTCAGACGAGCGTGATTTCTCGGGGTGCGGACCCCGTCCCCGCAATAAGCGTGGGATTATCGGTATAGTCAGGTTCTCTGCGGTTCCCTGGATGATTATACTCGCTCGTTGTTTCGTGTGGTGCAAATAACGACAGTGCGAGCCTTTAATGTGTGGAAGCTGTGTTATGGAACACACCAACTGACGAGAGAACAACTGCCCTTCTTTTCAAACACCAGATCAATACAAATCATCCATAGAGCTGCATGCAAAGCAAACACCACGTCCACATGGCTGGCCGTCCACTGGGTCCGTATTCATGCGACCAACAAGTGGTCCGACTAATCCCAAAACACAGAGGAGATTCCGCCCTCGTCCACTGCCTCGGAATAACATCAGACGACACTGTGCAACGACAACAGACTCGCGATCTTTCCCCATCGAAGGGGATATGTCGGACGAAGACGAACGACCCGGTACAGAAAACATGAAAAAAATGCCCTGATTTTCGGTGATTCAGTTCGACGGGTAAAACCAGCGACGCCCACAGAATTCAATGAGAAAAAAAAAACATTTTTGTTCTCATTTTTTTTATTAAACCATTTTTTATTTTAATTTTCAGCAAAAAAAATCATAATTTTCTAAACATCTTTTTTGTATTTGTTGTTTTTTGACTACATTTTTTGTTCCTGATTTTTTTTAAAAAGTGGGGGGGTTTTGGTGGGCTGTGTGCGCATCGTGCTGCCGCCCCGCAGTATGTATAATGCATACACTGCAAGATGGGATCACACCATGTTACAGGTGGGTGAGATGGGGAATGCCTGGACCACACAGCAACCCACTGGCTCTGATCGGGTTGTGCGGTTGTAGCGTCCAGTCCTAGCCAGCAGAGGGAGCTGTTGATAAGTGTCACTTTGCACTGCTTCCCTTTTGAATAAAGTTGTTTGAGCATGGAGGTGATAGAAGGGCACCCAACGTCTTCCAGAAGCTACTCCCGTTTTGGGGCGCTGGCAGTTTGTGTTGACGCTTAATATCTAGGTTGCGATGCCATTATGCAAAGCTCCCCGCTTTATCCAGGCCGGGAAATGCCTCCAGGTTTGCTTGTGACTTTGCCTTATGTTTAACTCTTCGTATTCTGGTTTTGCTCCATCCCTGACGCACTTTCCAAGCGTTGGAGAAGATTCAATAAAGCCGCCCACATAAGGATGTCAGACTGGCCGCATTGGACGACCGGAAATTGAGAGGGAGGGGACGTGGCTAAGAAGTAATCTGCACCATCCCCGATGGCCGTGTCCAAATGGGCGTGCATGCCCCCCCCCCGCCGACAGCAGCCAATCAGGTTTGCTCTTGCACCACAAACTAATGCATTGTTTATGTATTTTCCTCCGCCCTCCCGGAAACCTGGTGACAGGGCTGCCCGGCGACTGGGAGAACCGAGCGAGGAGAAACCATCTGTAACACCATCAGAGAGAGCGGCGTGGCAGGACGGGGGTGCGGACGAGCTGAAAATACGATACAGGAAGCTTAGCGCAAATGTCGGCAGCCGCGGCCATCCATCTGTTTTAGAACGGCACCTTACATGATGCTCAGCCACGTGTAAGGTTTGCAGGGTCTCATGGGAAATGTAGATCCAAAACATCTGGAGGGCCAAGGACGCCGAATACCGCAGATGCTGCTTTTTGGTACAAGTTGATTATTTCATGGCCTCCTCTCTGAGGGACGTTTACCGCGTAATAAAACACCATGATAAGTCGTATCATTCTCTTCTGTTGCCGATATTTACAGCTGGGGTCTGACCATATTTTATGCTGATAGAGATCGACGTGGAGGGGCTTCCTCCATTCTTCATATCACTAGCGTAACTCCTGATTATATGCACCCATGTGCAGCCTCTGACTCTATTACTAATGATCACACACAGAGGTTTATTCCAGTCCTCGGTCTCCGTGGGTTGATGTCACTGGAGTGTTCGTACGCTTGTTGATCATTGGTTCCATTTCATTGGACACGTTTCACACTGGGCTCCTCTCATGGTGTAACCAGAAGTTGCAGAATAGCCCCCCCCCCCCTGTCAACATTTCTTTGAATAAAATTCATCACCAAGAGCAAATGGGAAACACATCCTGGAATAAAAAAAGGCGAGGATGGCAGCATCTCTTCGAGGCGAGAGATAACCAGCCCTATAATCACCAGAACAGTGAACCCGTGCTGAGTCTGTGGTAAATGTTTTCCACATTAAGAATTAGGCAAAGGTTTTTCTCCTGTGTGAGTTTGCTGATGTCTCACAAAATGTGATTTCTGGCGAAAACACCTCCCACATTGAGGACACGCATATGGCTTCTCTCCCGTGTGTGTTCGGTGATGTCTCACAAGCCGTGCTTTCAGGACAAAACACTTCCCGCACTCAGAACAGGGATAAGGCTTCTCTCCCGTGTGAGATCTCTGATGCTGAATAAGTTGCGAATTCCAGACAAAGCTTTTCCCGCATTCAGTACAGGAATAAGGCATCTCTCCTGTGTGAATTCTCTGATGTATAATAAGGGCTGATTTCTGGCTAAAACAACTCCCACATTCCGAACACGAATAGGGCTTCTCCCCCGTGTGAATTCTCTGGTGTATAATAAGAGCTGAGCTCTGAATAAAACATTTCCCACAAAAAGAACATGGAAAGGGCTTCTCTCCCGTATGAATTCTCTGATGAGTAACAAGAGCTGAGCTCTGGCTAAAACATTTGCCACATAGAGAACATGAAAAAGGCTTCTCTCCAGTGTGAGTCCTCTGATGATTAACAAGGTATGGTTTGCGGAAAAAACTTTTACCACATTCAGAACACGAATAAGGCTTCTCTACTGTGTGGTCTTTCTGGTGTTTAGCAAGAGCTGGGATATGAGCAAAACACTTCCCGCATTCAGAGCATGGATAAAGCTTCTCTCCTGTGTGAAATCTCTGATGTGTATTAAGTTGTGTTTTGCTGGTAAAACATTTCCCGCATTCAGAACATGAATAAGGACTGTCTCTTATGTGAGTTTTCTGATGGTTAACAAGACGTGATTTCCGACTAAAACCTTTTCCACATTCAGAGCATGAAAAAGGTTTCTCTCCTGTGTGAGTTCTCTGATGTGTAGTAAAATCTTGTGACTCAGTAAAGCATCTCCCACATTCAGAGCACGTGTAAAGCTTCTCTCCTGTGTGAAATCTCTGATGTGTATTAAGGTGTGTTTTCTGAGCAAAACATTTTCCACATTCAGAACACGAATAAGGCTTCTCCCGTGTGTGGATTAACTGATGTCTAACAAGTGCGAACATCTGTCTAAAACACTTCCCGCACTGAGGGCATGGGAATGGTTTCTCTCCTGTGTGAGTTCTGTGATGCCTGAGCAGATGTTCTTTATCTCTAAAGCATTTCCCACATTCCAAACATGAGAATGATTTTTCTTTTCCCGGAATTTTCTCGTGTGTAGGAATACTGCATTCTGTGGGACGGGTTGGCTCCAGAAAGTCCTTCCCTTTGAAGAGTGAAGTCCTGTCCATGGTTTGTCCATTAGAACCAATTCTGTTCAGAAAGTCTTAAAAAAAAATTGGAGAAACATATTGACACGTACACACGTCTCATTTAAAGCACAGACCTACTTGATAACTATAGATTATAAGTGAATATGACATCATAATGAGATCTGTGTGCAGGGAAGCCATGGGTGGATAGTCAAAAACAACTGTCCAGGCCCCTTATAACTGGTCCCCATCTCAAACTAAAGATCATTCTTCTTCTTCCCTGCATTAAGCTGTGTCTGGTGTTTGGGGAAAGATACATAGGAATCTGTTGCACTCGCTCAAGTTCAGGCTGAGGGTTGTGAGAAGGAAAGCTGCTGCGGATCAGCTTGTCTGGAGTGAAGGGATGGACGCTGTAACAGGCTTGGGTCTGGTCCACAAGCCGGAGACCAGTAAACCCCAGTTGCTGTTAAAGATATTATGGGTCTAAATAGGGATAAGGTAGCTTTACGAGTGTGGATAGGGGGAGGGCTGGTATAGCAGTAAGCTTAGGGGTTTGGTGACCTATGGGCAAAAGTCAGAGAAAACTTCGACAACAGCTGCGTGGAGTAGAAGTAACATCACTGCTCTATGACCGTGGAGACACCGGTTGGAATCCTGGCAAGAGCACCTCTCCAGTAAGTGTCCTTGCGCAAGACAACCAATGATACATACTCGCCACCCAGGAAATACTGAAAACCAGAGAAATCTCAATGTATCCTTCCTGGTAAAATACTTTCTCACATCTATATAATGTCCTGAAAAGGGCAGTAAAGAATAAAATCCTAATCATAACGATACGACGAAACTCTAAAGGAACCAGATAGACACCACTTATTAACGAGAAAGACCAGTCACTGAATCATGTCCTCACCGTCCCTGGGAATCATTGTTCTAGCTACCATAAAGGTTTGCGATTAGAACATCCCTAAATCCCTCAGGACACGAAGAGTCACCAACAAGTGGGAGACGCAAATCAATTAATGTGCGTCGGAGAAACAACACATCTTATTCATCATCATCGACCTACGCCGAGTGTGTGTGACTAATAACAGGGATAATAAAACACTAACATTACACATTTTATAGCAAAATACTCAAACCTGAGAGCCTGTCTGTGATACTAACCCGGGCCGGTATTCCCATGATCCTCCATGTCCTCATATCCCCGGCCCCCCGTGACACACGGCTCCTCCCCTTTCTCCATGCCGGATATAAGTGCAGGAATGCCATTGATCCGTCCTGTGTGAAGAGAAAATGTCCAGAAAGATCTTATGATCCAACAGCAATAGAAGATGTTTTGTATGAAGCTGCCTGTGAAGGAGGGGGAGACTTTCTTACCCAGAGAGCATAGGGTCTGGTAATTCTCCATCATCACATCCCTGTAAAGCTCCTTCTCTTCTTCCTTTAAACAGTCCCACTCCTCCTGGGAGAAGTAAACGGCCACGTCCTCAAACTCACATTCAGCCTAAACAGCAAATGACCTCATTAATGTGACGCCATTATTTATCAGCACAAACTCACATATACCATGAGGAAGATTTCCTGCTTTCCCTGGCAATCTGGCGTCTCCCCCCCCCCTGTAACACATTCAAGCTTCCCCTCCCCCATCACTGGAGGAAGAAGGGAGGAGATAAGAGACATTGCAATGTCTGGGTCAATGTCTGCCTTACCTGTCCATTCAGCCGCTCCTCCGTCTCTGACATGTGACCCGGGGACCTCTCCATCACCTCCTCCTTCCCTGACGTGTCACCTATGATCACTTCCATCACCTCCTCCTTCATCTTGGTTATTATCTGATGAAAAAGAATAAAGGACCCCTCGAAACGAGAAACAAACAGACACATTACTGTATCACAGAGCCGTCACAGCAATAAAACGCACAGTAATGTGCAGTGTGTATGAGCGTATCACAGAATCCAAATGTCTCCCTTACCTGTCCGTTCTGCGGCTCCATCTCCTCCGAGATGTGATCTATGATCACTTCAATCACCTCCTCCTTCATCTTGGTTATTATCTGGTAAAAAAGAACAACAGACACCTAGAAACATGTAACAAAACTCACACTCATACACACCAACCATTACTGTATCACAGAGCTGCACAGCAATAAAACTCACAGTAATGTGCGGTGTGTATGAGCGTATCACAGAATCCACAGCAATAAAACTCACAGTAATGTGCGGTGTGTATGAGCGTATCACAGAATCCACAGCAATAAAACTCACAGTAACATGCGGTGTGTATGAGCGTATCACAGAATCCACAGCAATAAACTCACAGTAATGTGCAGTGTGTATGAGCGTATCACAGAATCCACAGCAATAAAACCCACAGTAATGTGCAGTGTGTATGAGCGTATCACAGAATCCACAGCAATAAAACTCACATTAATGTGCAGTGTGTATGAGCGTATCACAGAGCTCCACATCAATAAAACTCACAGTAATGTGCGGTGTGTATGAGCGTATCACAGAATCCACAGCAATAAAACTCACCCTCATACACACGCTCATTACTGTGAGTTTTATGCTGTGGATTCTGTGATACGCTCATACACACCGCACATTACTGTGAGTTTTATTGCTGTGGATACTGTGATACGCTCATACACACCGCACATTACTGTGAGTTTTATTGCTGTGGATTCTGTGATACGCTCATACACACCGCACATTACTGTGAGTTTTATTGCTGTGGATACTGTGATACGCTCATACACACCGCACATTACTGTGAGTTTTATTGCTGTGGATACTGTGATACGCTCAATACACACCGCACATTACTGTGAGTTTTATTGCTGTGTGTGGATTCTGTGATACGCTCATACACACCGCACATTACTGTGAGTTTTATTGCTGTGGATTCTGTGATACGCTCATACACACCGCACATTACTGTGAGTTTTATTGCTGTGGATACTGTGATACGCTCATACACACCGCACATTACTGTGAGTTTTATTGCTGTGGATTCTGTGATACCTCATACACACCGCACATTAACTGTGAGTTTTATTGCTGTGGATACTGTGATACGCTCATACACACCGCACATTACTGTGAGTTTTATTGCTGTGGATTCTGTGATACGCTCATACACACGCACATTACTGTGAGTTTTATTGCTGTGGATTCTGATACGCTCATACACAGCACATTACTGTGAGTTTTATTGCTGTGGATTCTGTGATACCCTCATACACACAGCTCAATACTGTGATTTTATTGCTGTGGATTCTGTGATACAGTAATGTGCGGTGTGTATGAGCGTATCACAGAATCCACAGCAATAAAACTCACAGTAATGAGCGGTGTGTATGAGCGTATCACAGAATCCACAGCAATAAAACTCACAGTAATGAGCGGTGTGTATGAGGGTATCACAGAATCCACAGCAATAAAACTCACAGTAATGTGCGGTGTGTATGAGCGTGAGTTTTATTGCTGTGGATCTGTGATACGCTCATACACACGCTCATTACTGTGAGTTTTATTGCTGTGGATTCTGTGTATACGCTCATACACACCGCAATTACTGTGAGTTTTATTACTGTGGATTCTGTGATACAGTAATGAGCGGTGTGTATGAGGGTATCACAGAATCCACAGTAATAAAACTCACAGTAATGAGCGGTGTGTATGAGGGTATCACAGAATCCACAGCAATAAAACTCACAGTAATGTGCGGTGTGTATGAGCGTATCAGAATCCACAGCAATAAAACTCACAGTAATGTGCGGTGTGTATGAGCGTATCACAGAATCCACAGCAATAAAACTCACAGTAATGTGCGGTGTGTATGAGCGTATCACAGTATCCACAGCAATAAAACTCACAGTAATGTGCGGTGTGTATGAGCGTATCACAGTATCCACAGCAATAAACTCACAGTAATGTGCGGTGTGTATGAGCGTATCACAGTATCCACAGCAATAAAACTCACAGTAATGTGCGGTGTGTATGAGCGTATCACAGTATCCACAGCAATAAAACTCACAGTAATGTGCGGTGTGTATGAGCGTATCACAGAATCCACAGCAATAAAACTCACAGTAATGTGCGGTGTGTATGAGCGTATCACAGTATCCACAGCAATAAAACTCACAGTAATGTGCGGTGTGTATGAGCGTATCACAGTATCCACAGCAATAAAACTCACAGTAATGTGCCGTGTGTATGAGCGTATCACAGAATTCACAGCAATAAAACTCACAGTAATGTGCCGTGTGTATGAGCGTATCACAGAATCCACAGCAATAAAACTCACAGTAATGTGCCGTGTGTATGAGCCTATCACAGAATCCACAGCAATAAAACTCACAGTAATGTGCAGTGTGTATGAGCGCATCACAGAATCCACAGCAATAAAACTCACAGTAATGTGCGGTGTGTATGAGTGTATCACAGAATCCACAGCAATAAACTCACAGTAATGTGCGGTGTGTATGAGCGTATCACAGAGCTCCACAGCAATAAAACTCACAGTAATGTGCAGTGTGTATGAGCGTATCACAGTATCCACAGCAATAAAACTCACAGTAATGTGCGGTGTGTATGAGCGTATCACAGAGCTCCACAGCAATAAAACTCACAGTAATGTGCAGTGTGTATGAGCGTATCACAGTATCCACAGCAATAAAAATCACAGTAATGTGCGGTGTGTATGAGCATATCACAGTATCCACAGCAATAAACTCACAGTAATGTGCGGTGTGTATGAGCGTATCACAGTATCCACAGCAATAAACTCACAGTAATGTGCAGTGTGTATGAGCTTATCACAGAATGTGACAAATTGTGTAAAAGTGGTTAAAACTCCATAAATGAGCAAAAACCGAGAGTACAAAAAATATATAGAACCACGAGAGCTAAACTCATGAGACAAAGCCGCTTTAATCCGTGTCTGCACCACGGGCACCATCTTTATGGAGTCTTTAGCCACATTATCCGCAAAAAAAGCTAAAATATCCAGAAATACTTTATGTGATGAGATATAAATAAACCTAGAACCGACCAGCAGCCGGGATCTCACTTCTTATCGATGCTTCCTTGCCCCGGAAATGCTTCTCATCCAGTGCCTTTCCGGGGTGTGCTGCAGAAGCCCGCCCCCACACGAACAGAGATCTACACAACAGAGACAGGTTCCCTCTTGCAAAGTGTCTCCATATTTGCAATGTTTGTCTGTGTTAATATGGGGAGGGGTGTTCCTGCTATCACCTGTGTGACTGTCAGTTCTTATTTGTATTTCTACCCGTCGTTGTCTGTAAAATTTGTCTGTATGCAAGAGTTTGTGTGTTTCTTGGTGCCCCAGTATGTGTGTTTATGTATGTTTACCACAGTGTGAATGTGTCTGGCTGTGTGTAACAATGTATGTGTGTCTGTATGAATATCTGTAACAATGTATGTGTGTCTGTATAAATCTCTGTGTAACAATGTATGTGTGTCTGTATGAATATCTGTAACAATGTATGTGTGTCTGTATAAATCTCTGTGTAACAATGTATGTGTGTCTGTATGAATATCTGTAACAATGTATGTGTGTCTGTATAAATCTCTGTGTAACAATGTATGTGTGTCTGTATGAATATCTGTAACAATGTATGTGTGTCTATATAAATCTGTGTGTAACAATGTATGTGTGTCTGTATAAATCTCTGTGTGTAACAATGTATGTGTGTCTGTATAAATCTCTGTGTGTAACAATGTATGTGTGTCTGTATAAATCTGTGTGTAACAATGTATGTGTGTCTGTATAAATCTCTGTGTAACAATGTGTGTGTGTCTGTATAAATCTCTGTGTGTAACAATGTATGTGTGTCTGTATGAATATCTGTAACAATGTATGTGTGTCTGTATAAATCTGTGTGTAACAATGTATGTGTGTCTGTATAAATCTCTATGTGTAACAATGTATGTGTGTCTGTATAAATCTCTGTGTGTAACAATGTATGTGTGTCTGTATAAATCTCTGTGTGTAACAATGTATGTGTGTCTGTATAAATCTCTGTGTGTAACAATGTATGTGTGTCTGTATAAATCTGTGTGTAACAATGTATGTGTGTCTGTATAAATCTCTGTGTAACAATGTGTGTGTGTCTGTATAAATCTCTGTGTAACAATGTATGTGTGTCTGTATAAATCTCTGTGTGTAACAATGTATGTGTGTCTGTATAAATCTCTGTGTGTAACAATGTATGTGTGTCTGTATAAATCTGTGTGTAACAATGTATGTGTGTCTGTATAAATCTCTGTGTAACAATGTATGTGTGTCTGTATAAATCTCTGTGTAACAATGTGTGTGTGTCTGTATAAATCTCTGTGTGTAACAATGTATGTGTGTCTGTATAAATCTCTGTGTAACAATGTATGTGTGTCTGTATAAATCTGTGTGTAACAATGTATGTGTGTCTGTATAAATCTGTGTGTGTAACAATGTATGTGTGTCTGTATAAATCTCTGTGTAACAATGTATGTGTGTCTGTATAAATCTGTGTGTAACAATGTATGTGTGTCTGTATAAATCTGTGTGTGTAACAATGTATGTGTGTCTGTATAAATCTCTGTGTGTAACAATGTATGTGTGTCTGTATAAATCTCTGTGTAACAATGTATGTGTGTCTGTATAAATCTCTGTGTGTAACAATGTATGTGTGTCTGTATAAATCTCTGTGTGTAACAATGTATGTGTGTCTGTATAAATCTCTGTGTGTAACAATGTATGTGTGTCTGTATAAATATCTGTGTGTAACAATGTATGTGTGTCTGTATAAATCTCTGTGTAACAATGTATGTGTGTCTGTATAAATCTCTGTGTAACAACGTATGTGTGTCTGTATAAATCTGTGTGTAACAATGTATGTGTGTCTGTATAAATCTCTGTGTGTAACAATGTATGTGTGTCTGTATAAATCTCTGTGTGTAACAATGTATGTGTGTCTGTATAAATCTCTGTGTAACAATGTATGTGTGTCTGTATAAATCTCTGTGTGTAACAATGTATGTGTGTCTGTATAAATCTCTGTGTAACAATGTATGTGTGTCTGTATAAATCTCTGTGTGTAACAATGTATGTGTGTCTGTATAAATCTCTGTGTAACAATGTATGTGTGTCTGTATAAATATCTGTGTGTAACAATGTATGTGTGTCTGTATAAATCTCTGTGTGTAACAATGTATGTGTGTCTGTATAAATCTCTGTGTAACAATGTATGTGTGTTTGTATAAATCTCTGTGTAACAATGTATGTGTGTCTGTATAAATCTCTGTAACAATGTATGTGTGTCTGTATAAATATCTGTGTGTAACAATGTATGTGTGTCTGTATAAATCTCTGTGTAACAATGTATGTGTGTCTGTATAAATATCTGTGTGTAACAATGTATGTGTGTCTGTATAAATATCTGTGTGTAACAATGTATGTGTGTCTGTATAAATATCTGTGTGTAACAATGTATGTGTGTTTGTATAAATCTCTGTGTAACAATGTATGTGTGTCTGTATAAATCTCTGTAACAATGTATGTGTGTCTGTATAAATCTCTCTGTGTAACAATGTATGTGTGTCTGTATAAATCTGTGTGTAACAATGTATGTGTGTCTGTATAAATCTCTGTGTGTAACAATGTATGTGTGTCTGTATAAATCTGTGTGTAACAATGTATGTGTGTCTGTATAAATCTGTGTAACAATGTATGTGTGTCTGTATAAATCTGTGTGTAACAATGTATGTGTGTCTGTATAAATCTCTGTGTAACAATGTATGTGTGTCTGTATAAATCTCTGTGTAACAATGTATGTGTGTCTGTATAAATCTCTGTGTAACAATGTATGTGTGTCTGTATAAATCTCTCTGTGTAACAATGTATGTGTGTCTGTATAAATCTGTGTAACAATGTATGTGTGTCTGTATAAATCTGTGTGTAACAATGTATGTGTGTCTGTATAAATCTGTGTGTAACAATGTATGTGTGTCTGTATAAATCTCTCTGTGTGTAACAATGTATGTGTGTCTGTATAAATCTCTCTGTGTAACAATGTATGTGTGTCTGTATAAATCTCTGTGTGTAACAATGTATATGTGTCTGTATAAATCTCTGTGTAACAATGTATGTGTGTCTGTATAAATCTCTATGTGTAACAATGTATGTGTGTCTGTATAAATCTCTGTGTGTAACAATGTATATGTGTCTGTATAAATCTCTGTGTAACAATGTATGTGTGTCTGTATAAATCTGTGTGTAACAATGTATGTGTGTCTATATAAATCTGTGTGTAACAATGTATGTGTGTCTATATAAATCTGTGTGTAACAATGTATGTGTGTCTGTATAAATCTCTATGTGTAACAATGTATGTGTGTCTGTATAAATCTGTGTGTAACAATGTATGTGTGTCTGTATAAATCTGTGTGTAACAATGTATGTGTGTCTGTATAAATCTCTCTGTGTGTAACAATGTATGTGTGTCTGTATAAATCTCTCTGTGTAACAATGTATGTGTGTCTGTATAAATCTCTGTGTGTAACAATGTATATGTGTCTGTATAAATCTCTGTGTAACAATGTATGTGTGTCTGTATAAATCTCTATGTGTAACAATGTATGTGTGTCTGTATAAATCTCTGTGTGTAACAATGTATATGTGTCTGTATAAATCTCTGTGTAACAATGTATGTGTGTCTGTATAAATCTGTGTGTAACAATGTATGTGTGTCTATATAAATCTGTGTGTAACAATGTATGTGTGTCTGTATAAATCTCTATGTGTAACAATGTATGTGTGTCTGTATAAATCTCTGTGTAACAATGTATGTGTGTCTGTATAAATCTCTGTGTGTAACAATGTATGTGTGTCTGTATAAATCTCTGTGTGTAACAATGTATGTGTGTCTGTATAAATCTCTGTGTGTAACAATGTATGTGTGTCTGTATAAATCTCTGTAACAATGTATGTGTGTCTGTATAAATCTCTGTGTAACAATGTATGTGTGTCTGTATAAATCTCTGTAACAATGTATGTGTCTCTGTATAAATCTGTGTGTAACAATGTATGTGTGTCTATATAAATCTGTGTGTAACAATGTATATGTGTCTGTATAAATCTCTGTGTAACAATGTATGTGTGTCTGTATAAATCTCTGTGTAACAATGTATGTGTGTCTATATAAATCTGTGTGTAACAATGTATGTGTGTCTATATAAATCTGTGTGTAACAATGTATGTGTGTCTGTATAAATCTCTGTGTAACAATGTATGTGTGTCTGTATAAATCTCTATGTGTAACAATGTATGTGTGTCTGTATAAATCTCTGTGTAACAATGTATGTGTGTCTGTATAAATCTCTGTGTGTAACAATGTATGTGTGTCTGTATAAATCTCTGTAACAATGTATGTGTGTCTGTATAAATCTCTGTAACAATGTATGTGTCTCTGTATAAATCTGTGTGTAACAATGTATGTGTGTCTGTATAAATCTGTCTGTAACAATGTATGTGTGTCTGTATAAATCTGTGTGTAACAATGTATGTGTGTCTGTATAAATCTCTAACAATGTATGTGTGTCTGTATAAATCTCTAACAATGTATGTGTGTCTGTATAAATCTGTGTGTAACAATGTATGTGTCTGTATAAATCTGTGTGTAACAATGTATGTGTGTCTGTATAAATATGTGTGTAACAATGTATGTGTGTCTGTATAAATCTCTCTGTGTAACAATGTATGTGTGTCTGTATAAATCTCTGTGTAACAATGTATGTTTGTCTGTATAAATCTCTCTGTGTAACAATGTATGTGTGTCTGTATAAATCTGTGTGTAACAATGTATGTGTGTCTGTATAAATCTCTGTGTGTAACAATGTATGTTGTCTGTATAAATCTCTGTGTGTAACAATGTATGTGTGTCTGTATAAATCTCTGTAACAAATGTGGTGTGTCTGTATAAATCTCTGTGTGTAACAATGTATGTGGTGTCTGTATAAATCTCTGTAACAATGTATGTGTGTCTGTATAAATCTCTGTGTAACAATGTATGTGTGTCTGTATAAATCTCTGTGTAACAATGTATGTGTTCTGTATAAATCTCTATGTGTAACAATGTATGTGTGTCTGTATAAATCTCTGTGTAACAATGTATGTGTGTCTGTATAAATCTCTGTGTGTAACAATGTATGTGTGTCTGTATAAATCTCTGTGTAACAATGTATGTGTGTCTGTATAAATCTCTGTGTGTAACAATGTATGTGTGTCTGTATAAATCTCTGTAACAATGTATGTGTGTCTGTATAAATCTCTGTGTAACAATGTATGTGTGTCTGTATAAATCTCTGTAACAATGTATGTGTCTCTGTATAAATCTGTGTGTAACAATGTATGTGTGTCTGTATAAATCTGTCTGTAACAATGTATGTGTGTCTGTATAAATCTGTGTAACAATGTATGTGTCTCTGTATAAATCTGTGTGTAACAATGTATGTGTGTCTGTATAAATCTGTGTGTAACAATGTATGTGTGTCTGTATAAATCTCTGTGTGTAACAATGTATGTTGTCTGTATAAATTCTCTGTGTGTAACAATGTATGTGTGTCTGTATAAATCTCTGTGTGTAACAATGTATGTGTGTCTGTATAAATCTCTGTACAATGTATGTGTGTCTGTATAAATCTCTGTAACAATGTATGTGTCTCTGTATAAATCTGTGTGTAACAATGTATGTGTGTCTGTATAAATCTGTCTGTAACAATGTATGTGTGTCTGTATAAATCTGTGTGTAACAATGTATGTGTGTCTGTAAATCTCTAACAATGTATGTGTGTCTGTATAAATCTCTAACAATGTATGTGTGTCTGTATAAATCTGTGTGTAACAATGTATGTGTCTGTATAAATCTGTGTGTAACAATGTATGTGTGTCTGTATAAATATGTGTGTAACAATGTATGTGTGTCTGTATAAAATCTCTCTGTGTAACAATGTATGTGTGTCTGTATAAATCTCTGTGTAACAATGTATGTTTGTCTGTATAAATCTCTGTGTAACAATGTATGTGTGTCTGTATAAATCTCTGTGTAACAATGTATGTGTGTCTGTATAAATCTGTGTGTAACAATGTATGTGTGTCTGTATAAATCTGTGTGTAACAATGTATGTGTGTCTGTATAAATCTCTAACAATGTATGTGTGTCTGTATAAAAATCTGTGTAAAAAAAAAATGTATAATCTGTAACAATGTATGTGTGTCTGTATAAATCTGTGTGTAACAATGTATGTGTGTCTGTATAAATCTCTGTGTAACAATGTATGTGTGTCTGTATAAATATGTGTGTAACAATGTATATGTGTGTCTGTATAAATCTCTGTGTAACAATGTATGTGTGTCTGTATAAATCTCTGTGTAACAATGTATGTTTGTCTGTATAAATCTCTCTGTGTAACAATGTATGTGTGTCTGTATAAATCTGTGTGTAACAATGTATGTGTGTCTGTATAAATCTCTGTGTGTAACAATGTATGTGTGTCTGTATAAATCTCTGTGTGTAACAATGTATGTGTGTCTGTATAAATCTCTGTAACAATGTGTGTGTGTCTGTATAAATCTCTGTGTGTAACAATGTATGTGTGTCTGTATAAATCTCTGTGTAACAATGTATGTGTGTCTGTATAAATCTCTGTGTAACAATGTATGTGTGTCTGTATAAATCTCTGTGTAACAATGTATGTGTGTCTGTATAAATCTCTGTGTGTAACAATGTATGTGTGTCTGTATAAATCTCTGTGTAACAATGTATGTGTGTCTGTATAAATCTTGTGTGTAACAATGTATGTGTGTCTGTATAAATCTTCTGTGTAACAATGTATGTGTGTCTGTATAAATCTCTGTGTGTAACAATGTATGTGTGTGTGTATAAATCTCTGTGTAACAATGTATGTGTGTGTCTGTATAAATCTCTGTGTAACAATGTATGTGTGTCTGTATAAATCTCTGTAACAATGTATGTGTGTCTGTATAAATCTGTGTGTAACAATGTATGTGTGTCTGTATAAATCTCTGTGTAACAATGTATGTGTGTCTGTATAAATCTGTGTAACAATGTATGTGTGTCTGTATAAATCTCTGTGTAACAATGTATGTGTGTCTGTATAAATCTCTGTGTAACAATGTATGTGTGTCTGTATAAATCTCTGTGTGTAACAATGTATGTGTGTCTGTATAAATCTCTGTGTGTAACAATGTATGTGTGTCTGTATAAATCTCTGTGTGTACAATGTATGTGTGTCTGTATAAATCTCTGTAACAATGTATGTGTGTCTGTATAAATCTCTGTAACAATGTATGTGTGTCTGTGTATAAATCTGTTGTGTAACAATGTATGTGTGTCTGTATAAATCTCTGTCTGTAACAATGTATGTGTGTCTGTATAAATCTGTGTGTAACAATGTATGTGTGTCTGTATAAATCTCTGTGTAACAATGTATGTGTGTCTGTATAAATCTCTGTAACAATGTATGTGTGTCTGTATAAATCTGTGTGTAACAATGTATGTGTGTCTGTATAAATCTGTGTGTAACAATGTATGTGTGTCTGTATAAATGGTGTGTAACAATGTATGTGTGTCTGTATAAATCTCTCTGTGTAACAATGTATGTGTGTCTGTATAAATCTCTGTGTAACAATGTATGTGTGTCTGTATAAATCTCTGTGTAACAATGTATGTGTGTCTGTATAAATCTCTGTGTAACAATGTATGTGTGTCTGTATAAATCTGTGTGTAACAATGTATGTCTGCATAAATCTCTGTGTAACAATGTATGTGTGTCTATAAATCTCTGTGTGAAACAATGTAAGTGTGTCTGTTTAAATCTCTATGTATAACAATGTAAGTGTGTCTGTATAAATCTCTATGTGTAACAATGTATGTGTGTATGTGTGTCTGTATAAATCTGTGTATAACAATGTATGTGTGTCTGTATAAATCTGTGTGTAACAATGTATGTGTGTCTGTATAAATCTGTGTGTAACAATGTATGTGTGTCTGTATAAATCTGTGTGTAACAATGTATGTGTGTCTGTATAAATCTGTGTGTAGCAATGTATGTGTGTCTGTATAAATCTGTGTGTAACAATGTATGTGTGTCTATAAATCTGTGTGTAACAATGTAAGTGTATGTGTGTATGTGTGTATGTGTGTCTGTATAAATCTCTGTGTAACAATGTATATGTGTCTGTATAAATCTCTGTGTAACAATGTATGTGTGTCTGTATAAATCTGTGTAACAATGTATGTGTGTCTGTATAAATCTCTGTGTGTAACAATGTATGTGTGTAACAATGTATGTGTGTCTGCATAATTCTGTGTATAACAATGTACGTGTGTATGTGTGTCTGTTAAATGAGAGTTCTGTATATCTTTAATCTATATATTTCTCACCTTGACAGAAAGACCAAAAAGGACAGGAAGACGCTCCCAGACACAGATAAGAGGGCAAGCAGCCTCTCTGTCGGGAGACTTTGCCTCTAGTCGTGGTGGACGTGGTGCATCCTCTGCAGGAGCACGCTTGTCCTTTCTAACTGGTGCTGGCCGTCTTAAGCAGCAGCAACATACAGAGGATGTATGTGTGTCTGTATAAATCTCTATGTGTAACAATGTATGTGTGTCTGTATAAATCTCTGTGTGTAACAATGTATGTGTGTCTGTATAAATCTGTAACAATGTATGTGTGTCTGTATAAATCTCTGTGTGTAACAATGTATGTGTGTCTTTATAAATCTGTGTGTAGCAATGTATGTGTGTATGTGTGTGTCACGGTGGCCCCCCCGTGCCCCCCGTACCCCCGGCGCCTGGCAGCAGCTTCCTCGCTGCTCGCTGACCAGGCGCCGAGTGATATCGCGGTCGGTTCCGCACACGTGGGACGCTGGGGGGGCGGGGCCTGGCGTGCTGACGCGGACCCGCCAGGTTTAAAGCCCAGACTCACAGAGACGCCGGTGCCCTGACGTGGTAGTTACTTCCCGCAGAGCTCTTGTGTATTTTTGGCTAACAAACTATTCTGTGTATGACCCTTGGCATTGGCAAACGAACCATTCTGTGTATGACCCTTGGCATTGGCAAACGAACCATTCTGTGTATGACCCTTGGCATTGGCAAACGAACCATTCTGTGTATGACCCTTGGCATTGGCAAACGAACCATTCTGTGTATGACCCTTGGCATTGGCAAACGAACCATTCTGTGTATGACCCCTGGTATTGGCAAACGAGCCATTCTGTGTGTGATCCTTGGCATTGGCGAAAGAACCATTCTGTGTATGACCCTTGGCATTGGCGAACGAACCATTCTGTGCATGACCCCTGGTATTGGCATTAACTCTTCTAATTCTGGTACTGAGGTCAGTCTGTGTGGCACCCTAAGCACACATCAGACTACCCTTATATTGTTAGGGTCTTGGGAAGAGCTAACTATTCTAAGGTCTTATGTATAGTTCTAGTGTTATTCTTTGTGGATACACTATCTTGTCAAATTCTGTGTCTGTCTAGTCGTGCCGACCATTCAAGGATCGGAAGGGTAGAGAGTGTCCTGCGTATAGGGACCACTAGTCAGGTAATCCGGGGGATCCGTGACATTACGTCAGGGCCAATGGATCCCGCAGACCTCTCTAATCAGTTGACACGTATTGCAGCCAGACAAGAAGAGCAGGACCATAGGATGGACCAGATTGCTCTTGCCCTGCAAACCCTGTTAAATCGATCCAATACTGGAACTGCAAGCCCTCCAGACCCAGTATTGCCTAGGGTCAGTTCGGCCGCTCCCGAGGGATGTAGGCTCAGTATGAAGGCACCCTTACGCTATGATGGAACACCAAACTTATGCCGGGGATTTTTGACCCAACTCGAGATCTTGTTCGAGAACAATCCAGGGTCCTGTATGTCTGATAAAGCCAAAGTAGGCTATCTGATTAATCATTTAACTGAAAAAGCTTTATTATGGGCCACGCCCTTGTGGGAAAATAAGAAACCCATCATCTATGACTATGAGGGTTTTACCTCTGAGTTAAAGCGTACCTTTGACCCTCTAGAAGGGCTACCAATGCGGGTAGGTCCTTGTTTCACATTAAACAAGGTAATAGGAGGGTCTCCGACTATGCCATAGAGTTTAAGACTTTGGTTTCTGAGGTGCTCTGGCCGAACGACGTTTTAACCTTAGCCTTTACCGAAGGCCTGAACGAGGCTTTTATGTTTGAGCTGGCTCCCTTAAAATTACCAGAACATCTGGACCATTTGGTTGATTTTTGCATTGCCATGGACGATCAAATTAGGGAAAGGAGACACTCCAGAGACAGACCCAGAAGGGTCCTGCCTCCTTTACCCTTATTACCCAGACACACCAGTACGTCAGGTAACCCGGAGACCGCAAAAACTGATGTGCCGGCCGTTGAACCTATGCAGATAGGAAAAACAGGTATTTCAGAGGCAGAAAGAGCTCACAGAAGAGAAAGGGGGCTCTGCTTTTATTGTGCCGGGGCAGATCATTTCCGCCTTCAATGTCCTCAGAGACCCAGGGGTAGCAGGGGTGAGAATGGCAAATCGGGTCAAAGAACAGTTAATACCCAGGTTATCGGTTCTCTGTATGCCTCCTTTGTGGATAATGAAAAAAAAAAATCCCGGATTCTGGTACCCATCTCCCTAACCTGGGAGGGGGTTCACCTCGAGACTGAGGCATTCCTAGACTCTGGAGCCTCAGGTATTTTATGGACAGATGTTTTGCCGCCGAAAACCTCTTACCTCTGGTTCTAAAGGAGAGGCCTCTAATGGTGGAAGCCATAGACGGAAAACCCCTGTCATGTCCCCATATCACTCACGACACTATTGATGTATGCATGAAAACAGGAGTTTTGCACCGTGAAACCATACGATTTCAGATTATCGACTCTCCCTCATGTCCTGTCGTTCTTGGGTTTCCATGGTTAACAGAGCATAACCCGGTGATTGATTGGGTCCAGCGAGACATAAAATGTTGGGGTCCTAGTTGCCAGTCAAAGTGCCTGGGCAGGGTCAATGTGATTGGTAGCCTCAATATTGCCACAGCACCTCCTTTGTCCACCGAAGTCTCTGAATGTTATCTGGCGTTAAAGGAGGTGTTCTCTAAAGCCAGGACTGAGGCCTTACCACCACATCGTCCATATGACTGTGCTATAGAGCTACTCCCTGGTACTATGCCTCCTAGAGGACACGTATACCCTTTGTCACAAAAGGAAAACGACATTATGGAGGAATATATAAGGGAGAATCTAGAGCGAGGATTCATCAGACGATCCTCCTCTCCAGCAGGAGCAGGTTTCTTTTTCGTCTCCAAAAAAGAGGGAGACCTGCGACCTTGCATCGATTATAGAGGTTTGAATAGGATAACCATAAGAATGCATATCCCATACCTCTTATAACAGAATTATTCGACAGACTAAAAGGGGCCCGTATATACACGAAGCTCGATTTACGCGGAGCCTACAACCTAGTAAGGGTTAAAAGGGGCATGAATGGAAAACGGCTTTTAATACACGTAGCGGGCATTATGAATACCTAGTGATGCCCTTTGGATTATGTAACGCGCCAGCCGTTTTTCAGGACCTCATAAACGACACCCTAAGGGACTTTCTGCAAGCGTTCGTCATAGTGTATCTGGATGACATCCTGATATACTCTCCTGATAAGGAAACCCATCACGCCCATGTGCAACAAGTGTTGAGGAAGCTATTGAAGGCTGGGTTATATTGTAAATTAGAAAAATGCTTATTCGATATAGAAACAGTGCACTTCCTTGGGTATATAATAACCCCTGAGGGTTTTCAAATGGATCCTAAAAAACTCTCAGCAATCCTCGACTGGCCTCTACCCCAAGGGCTTAAAGCCATCCAGAGGTTTCTGGGGTTTACCAATTACTATCGGAGATTCATTAAAGACTTTTCAGCCTTGGTAGCCCCCTCACGGCTATGACAAAGAAAGGGGTGGGAAATCAGAAATGGACACCCCAGGCCAGTCAAGCCTTTGAGGCACTCAAACAGGCATTCACTACTGCCCCTGTTCTCCGACATCCAGACCCGGCTCTGCCTTTCCAAGTTGAAGTTGACGCCTCCGAACTCGGTCTTGGTGCAGTCTTGTCCCAAAGGGAGGCACCCGACAAACCCTTGCATCCATGCGGCTTCTATTCCCGGAAGTTGTCCCCGGCAGAGAGGAACTATGATATCGGAAATAGAGAGTTGTTAGCAGTTATCGCGGCCTTGGCGGAGTGGAGATACTTATTGGAGGGGTCTAGGGACCCCATCGTTATCATAACCGATCATAAGAATCTTACGTACATTGGAGACGCTAAACGTTTAAATGCCAGACAAGCGAGATGGTCATTGTTTCTTTCAAGTTTTAATTTCGTCCTCACATATAGACCTGGGTCAAGAAACATTAAAGCAGATGCATTATCGAGACAGTATGAATCCTACGAACATAACATCCAAGATCAGCATCCCATTGTACCCCAGGAAAGGATTATAGCCTTTACCACGATTAGTGTCTCGTCTCCTCTGATGATAAGATTGCAGACCGTCCAGGGTACAGCTCCTGGGGGGAGACCTCCCGCGAAACTCTTTGTACCTGAGAACGAAAGAGAGGAAGTACTAAAAATTTATCATGACAATAAAACCTCTGGGCATATGGGGATCACCAAAACAGTGTCTAGTATACGTAAACTCCTCTGGTGGCCCACGTTGCGCCGGATGTTAAAGATTACATAGCCGTGTGCGAGGTGTGCACAAGAAATAAAAATCCCAAAACAGCGCCTATTGGTTTACTCCAGCCTCTGCCAATCCCCGAACGACCATGGTCGCATTTAGCAATGGATTTTATAGTAGAGTTACCCGAGTCCAGAGGGAATACTGTAATACTCACGGTCATAGATCGATTCTCCAAAATGGGTCACTATGTTCCTCTTCGGAAACTACCTTCGGCAGCCGAACTGGTGCCCATTTTCATTACCAATGTGGTCCGCATACACGGTATTCCTCTTGGGATTGTCTCTGATAGGGGGACCCAATTTGTCTCCAGATTCTGGAGAGGGTTTTGCAAGAATGTGGGAATAGACTTATCCTTCTCTTCGGCCTATCACCCCCAGACTAACGGAGCAGCAGAACGAGCAAATCAAAATATCGAGAAATACCTCAGGTGCTTCATATCTGAACGACAAGATAACTGGTCAGACCTGCTACCTTGGGCAGAGTATGCCTTGAACAGTGCAGTGAGTGAAGCCACAGGTCATTCCCCTTTCTTCACTGTTTACGGTTTTGATCCTCCCGTGCTCCCCGCTACGTTTCCTGATACCACGATTCCTGCTCTGGATGAGCATTTGGCGTCATTGACAGAGACTTGGGGGAGGGTTAAACAGGCACTGGAAGATAGCAGTGTTGTCCAGAAAACCAAGGCCGACAGACACAGGAGGCCGGCACCCGTGTATCAAGTCGGGGACAGGGTTTGGCTTTCTTCACGGAACATCAAGCTCTTAGTACCCTCTATGAAACTGGCACCCAGATACATAGGTCCCTATAGGATACTGCGGCGACTCAATCCGGTCTCCTATGCTTTGGCACTGCCCCCCATATCAGGATACACAATGTGTTCCACGTGAGCCTTTTGAAGCCACTCTTGTGTAATCGGTACACCAGGGCCCGTGCTCCCCTCCTCCTGTCTCTGTGGAGGGCGAGGAAGAGTTTGAGGTTGAGGCCATCCTGGACGCCAGGATATCTAGGGGGGTCCTACAGTACTTGGTTGACTGGGTGGGCTACGGTCCAGAGGATCGCTCTTGGCTCCCGGCTACTGAGGTCCATGCTCCTCGGTTGGTGAGGGCCTTCTATTTGGCTCATCCCCGTGCTCCTGGGGGTCGTCCAGTGGCTGCCCGTTGAGGGGGGGTTCTGTCACGGTGGCCCCCCCGTCCCCCGTACCCCCGGCGCCTGGCAGCAGCTTCCTCGCTGCTCGCTGACCAGGCCGAGTGATATCGCGGTCGGTTCCGCACACGTGGGACGCTGGGGGCGGGGCCTGGCGTGCTGACGCGGACCCGCCAGGTTTAAAGCCCAGACTCACAGAGACGCCGGTGCCCTGACGTGGTAGTTACTTCCCGCAGAGCTCTTGTGTATTTTTGGCTAACAAACTATTCTGTGTATGAACCTTGGCATTGGCAAACGAACCATTCTGTGTATGACCCTTGGCATTGGCAAACGAACCATTCTGTGTATGACCCTTGGCATTGGCAAACGAACCATTCTGTGTATGACCCTTGGCATTGGCAAACGAACCATTCTGTGTATGACCCTTGGCATTGGCAAACGAACCATTCTGTGTATGACCCCTGGTATTGGCAAACGAGCCATTCTGTGTGTGATCCTTGGCATTGGCGAAAGAACCATTCTGTGTATGACCCTTGGCATTGGCGAACGAACCATTCTGTGCATGACCCCTGGTATTGGCATTACTCTTCTAATTCTGGTACTGAGGTCAGTCTGTGTGGCACCCTAAGCACACATCAGACTACCCCTTATATTGTTAGGGTCTTGGGAAGAGCTAACTATTCTAAGGTCTTATGTATAGTTCTAGTGTTATTCTTTGTGGATACACTATCTTGTCAAATTCTGTGTCTGTCTAGTCGTGCCGACCATTCAAGGATCGGAAGGGTAGAGAGTGTCCTGCGTATAGGGACCACTAGTCAGGTAATCCGGGGGATCCGTGACAGTGTGTCTGTATAAATCTCTGTGTGTAACAATGTATGTGTGTCTGCATAATTCTGTGTGTAACAATGTATGTGTGTCTGCATAATTCTGTGTGTAACAATGTATGTGTGTATGTGTGTCTGTTAAATGAGAGTTCTGTATATCTTTAATCTATATATTTCTCACCTTGACAGAAAGACCAAAAAGGACAGGCAGAATGCTACCAGACACAGATAAGAGGGCAAGCAGCCTCTGTGTCAGGAGGCTGTGCCTCTGGTCGTGGTGGACGTGGTGCATCCTCTGCAGGAGCACGCTTGTCCTTTCTAAACAGTGCTGGCCATCTTAAGCAGCAGCAACATACAGAGGACTTGTGGATTGGCTAGCCAGGCCATCCTCATCCTCCGAGTCCTCTGCCAGCCAGGCTTGTAGTGGTTTACAGTCCACCTCAGCTGCCATAGCATCTAATGCAGCCTCCATGTCCACAGCTACTCCTGCCGTAGCCTCACTATTGCATACGGAGGAGTCAGCTGAATTGTTTGACTACAATGTGACATGCTGTATAATCAACCTAGAGGAAGGGGGTGCCAGTAACACACAAATAACTGGCACTCATGTTGCCCCAGCAGCTGCAGCATACTGCCAAGTTGGCTCCAGTGATGAGGAGGTAGGGGGTGATGACAATGATGATGAGGTCACTGACTCCACCTGGGTGCCTGATCGAACAGAGGAGTCAAGTGAGGAGGAGGAGGCACAACAAACACGAGGCACAACGTCCTCTATGACCAACCGTAGTACTAGCCAGTCCAAGGCATCAGATGTCAGAGCTGCTCAAGTGCAGAGCGCTGTTGTCTCAAAGCACACATCCAGGAACTTTGCTGTCTGGGAGTTATTTAAGAAATGTGCAGCAGACCGCACCATTGCTATTTGTAATCTGTGTCAGATGAGGCTCAAGTGTGGGAAAGACACCGGACGCTTGGGTACCACGTGCTTGAGGCGACATATGACCACCTGCCACGCATCCCGTTGGTGCAAAACTTTGCGTAGGTCCTCCTCACCTGTCTCTACCCCCACTATAGGTCCTGTCATGTCATTGACTTCAACCTCCACTGACCGGGATGATGCTACAGTAATGGATGTACCAGGTCCTTCCTCACAATGTGACAGCATCCAATCAGCTGAAGATTTACGCAGTCAGATTTCGTTGCCCCAGCTGCTGCAGCGTAAGAAAAAATATAGTCCCAACCATCCCCACGCACAGCATCTAAATGCCATTTTAGCAAAATTACTCGCATTACAGCTGCTGCTTTTCCAGCTGGTGGACTCTGCTTCCTTCCGTGAATTTGCTGAATGTGCTGTACCACAGTGGCAGGTTCCAAAACGCCATTACGTTTCATGGAAGGTCATTCCAGCACTATACCAGCACGTGGAAGACAATGTTATGGAGTCATTGGGAAAGGCAGTCAGCAGCAAGGTGCATGTGACTTTAGACACGTGGTCCAGCAAGCATGGACAGGGTCATTACATTTCCTTCACGGTACACTGGGTAACTCTGATTAGTCCAGAAAAGTCTGCAGCCACTTCAGACGGTCATTCCCAGCAAGTGTTCGCATTACAGAAATTCAAAGAGAATTCCACCTTCCCACAAACCGTCTGATCTGTGGCATGCCCACCAGGTGGAACTCGACATTAACAATGCTGCAGCGTCTGCACAAGCAGCAGAGGGCCATCAATGAGTATCTGTGTGAGTATGGCACAAGGACAGGTTCAGGTCAACTTGTTTCCCCCCCCCCCGCAGTGGCTCATGATCAAGGATGCATGCACTGTACTGTCACCATTTGAGGAGGCAACGAGGATGGTGAGCAGGGACAGTGCATGCATCAGTGACACAATTCCTTTAGTGTTCCTGCACACTCTGCGGGGAATTATAGATGTGTCTCTAGAGGTAGAGCAGCGGGAAGAAGAGGAGGCCTTCCCTAGCTCTCAAGGCCCCAGTCTTTCCGCAGACAGCATTCCAGCGGGTCCTCCTCAGATCAGACAGGTGGAGGATGAGGAGGAATATTTAAGTAGTGGGGGCATTGAAGGTGGGGATTCTTCAAGGGAGGGTTTTGTGTGCCAGAAACACAAGGACTAGTACATGGCTGGGAGGAGGAAGTGCACGATGGGGTCATCCTCCTCATTGACCAGGAAGACTCGGAAGCTAATGCCACCTCCAACCTATGCTGCATGGGCTCCCTTATCCTGCAAAGCCTGGTAAAGGACCCCAGGATTCGTGCTATCAAGGAGAGGGATCATTACTGGTTGGCAAGCCTTCTTGATCCACGATACAGGGGTAAAGTTGCAGAGCTCATCCTGCCTGCACAGAGAGAGCACGGGATGAAACAACTTGAGGACGCTCTAAAGCGACACTTGTGTAACACCTTTCCAGGCACTGGTAGGTTACCAAGTGATGACACAGGTGCTTCTGAGGCTGCGGATGATCAGAGGAATAGTGGTGAAGGCCCGGGCCGCTTGACTGATGCCTTTTTAAATTTTTTTAGTCCACGACGCCCAGGGACGTCAAATGTAGGCACCCATTGCCCGCGTCTTCACCGTATGGTGCAGGACTACCTAGGAGCAATGGCAGACCTGGATACCTTTTCAGCAGATGATCCACTGGCTTACTGGGTGTTGAGATTGGATCACTGGCCAGAACTTAGCCAATATGCTATGCAGCTACTAGGTTGCCCTTCATCCAGCGTGCTTTCTGAAAGGACGTTCAGTGCCGCTGGAGGTTTTGTCACAGACAAAAGAGTGCATCTGTCCACTGACTCTGTAGACCGGCTGACATTTATAAAAATGAAGCAGTCCTGGATCAGCAGCTATCAATCCCCTGATGCTGACGTAACGGAATAGATCGGGGATGTCTTCTGCATTCACAAAACCTCCACCACTGAACTCTTCCACAATACCACAAAGGGGTTACGGTGTGAAGGCACTTGCTGCCACCAAAGGCACAATATTTGGGTGCACTGACGCCTGTACCAGATTTATATCATTTCAATTTTTTGAACCGCAGGGTCCAACCCTGCATTCTTCCACAATACCACAAAAGGGTTACGGTGTGAAGGCACTTGCTGCCACCAAAGGCACAATATTTGGCTGCACTGACGCCTGTATTTTATTTATTTA
>RXON01003125.1:0-99504 GCA_009667805.1 Leptobrachium leishanense
TCTGTGGAGAGAGGCGGAAAAGAGCAGGAGACCGTTCTATGGAAATCATGCAATGTTTTAAGCAATTGAGTAACATATGCTTCTCTAAATTCATCCAGATCACCTGGTAACATTACCAGGGGACCTTGCTTAGGAATCCATGGGGTAGGAAAGGGTCTTCCCATGAGAACTTCAAATGGGGAGAGGCCAGTGACAGAATGGGTGGTCATTCTTATTTCTGCAAGAATGGCTGGAAGGTAATCCGGACAGTTCTTGAAGGTACCCTCAGTAGCTTTTCTAAGTTTATTTTTGATATTTCTATTTTGCCGTTCCACGATTCTGGAACTTTCCGCATGGTATGGGCAATGAAACTTCCATTGAATGGCCATTAATTTTACCAATTCCTGTGTGATCTTGGAGGTAAAGGCAGGACCATTATCTGAAATCAATAGATATGGGGCATCCATATCTGGGTATTAATTCTTTACAAAGAATTTTGGCAACAGTTCTGGCATTTTCTCTTGCAGTAGGGAAGGCTTCAGGCCATCTAGAAAACTTGTCAACTATTACCAGAAGGTATTTCAGGTTACCTTTTGCAGTGAACATGTGTGTAAAATCTATTTGGAGTTCCTGGAATGGGCCATTAGCTGGCGGTAGGTGTTGAGTTTTAATTTTTGGGCCCTGTGTATTATTTCTGGCACATATAAGGCAATGAGAAAGTTGGGAATTAATCATAGCCTTAAGATTACAAACAGAAAAATGCTTAGCCATTTCGCTGTATGCGAGTTTGGGAGATCTGTGGCCAGGACAGTGAAAAGAAAAAATAAAGATTGGCGCTGCTGCAGCAAGTAGGCCCACTCTCCCTCCTTTCTCATAAATTCTAACATCAGGCAGTGATAGCCGGAAAATTCTGCCTCAGCTTGATGTGTGTCCGTAATCTTCTATTCTCTAACTAAACTATCTCTCCGTAACAAAATAACTCATGGTCGACCAGTGAGAAGGAAGTAACTGGAAATGATGACAAGACACAAAGTTTTCCTTCGCTTCGTTCTCCCTTGTATGTTTGGTTACATGTGCTTATATACATTTACATGACATTTCAATATCCTATCAGAGAAGTAACACGTACTAAAATGCATACAGCAGCATATTAAAAGTTACAATACAGAGTAACACAAAGATAAACATTTCTGCAGTTTCATAAGTTTTCCTAACATTTCATTATTTAACAGGAATTGACATCTGTTTGCTTCTGGACTTTTTTACTCCCTAATTGTTAGCCTCTCCCACTTATCTTGGGTGTGCTTTAACACATTTACACATGGCTGCAGATTTTTAGGGAGATGCGTTTCTACACTGTCAGCATGTTAATAGAATGCTAATTAGAGCAAAGTTCATTTCAAGGCATATAAGCATTTTGTATTCCAATCAAATATTTTCATAGCAGCCTGATCGTATTTGGTGCATTCCATCAATCCATCATTTTTATCACATCGTGATCAATAAACTAAAACAAAACTAAAAATTATAAAGCAACACTGTCACGTTCCCATGCCCGCCCAGTACTTCAGAGGCCGGGTCACTCTTAGCCGGACGCAGGATTTAAACCCACGCAAGAATGACCCAGGGAGACACCCTGACCATGCAGGCCTCTTCTCCAAGAGTGGGAACACAATATTCACTGGTGACAGCGAGCAGTAACACTTATTATACTAAGATAGAAATAGCAAAAGGAAAGGGGAGAAGGAATTTTAAATTGCAGCTATAACGATAACACATAGTAGCTTATTTTCTATTGTCATTAATTGCTGTGGATGCTGGTAGTCATCGGTTTTACCCTAACCAGCACTTGAGTAGCTAAGGAGGTAGTGCAATTTAATTAAAGGATAGGTGTGGGGTTAAAATTTTACAATTCATCTTAAAGAAACAACTAAAATAGCAACATCTAAATATGTGTGTGTTTAACATTTATCTACTATAAGTCCTAAGAAACAAGGTTTCAAATGCGCGGAGGGTTTTACCTTTGTTGCCTATCTACCATAAAAGATAACCCTGTTCTACTACTTGGGATATACATACATTATATATATATATATATATAATATATATATATATATATATATACACACACACACACACACATAAATACACCAACCGAATAGAAAAAAACACTATCTGTTGGGTAAAAAATCTGCAGTCACTAGTTGGTGTAGATACAAAATTATAAGTTGTGAACACAGGAGCCTCCTCATACATCTTACATCTGAATAAAATAGTCAGGTTTACAGGTGACACTTTAAAGTCCTGATAAATTCCTGAATCACAGTGCTGCATCATTAACATGTCTCTGCAAATGGATGCGGGCAGGTTCCTTCTCTATCACACTATGTTGAGTTAAATTACCATGATCAATTAATTCTTGTAAAGCCGTGTCATTAATAGGAAAACCTGTGAATAGAAACTCATATTATAAGCTGTGCGGGGCCTGACTACATATCTAGCACGAGTCATTCTTCTGAGATTCCTTAAAGATCAACTTAATGGATTCATATACATATTATCTTTTCCATGAAGACTCACTGAGTTCCCTCGTATTCCTAACCAATCCCAAGTTAGAACCGATATCCTGACTGTGTGTTTCATCTTTCAGACACACCATGAATGTAAAAAAATGATAATAAAGTAAAGTGTGATAAAGCCCCAAATTATAGCACAACAAAATCTCAGGGGATTGATCTTCCCCTCCTACTTATAAGTGTCACTCTTTCTTTATCACGAGAGTCTCCAAATTCTTCCAGAGTCACTTGTTTGGGGGAGAAACTCTGGCCTCCCGATAACTGGTCCTGGCTGTGTGGGGGGAAACCCCGGCCTCCCGATAACTGGTCCTGACTGTGTGGGGGGAAACCCCAGCCTCCCGATAACTGGTCCTGGCTGTGCCTCCTTGCTTGCTTCTGCTTCTCTGTGATCCGTCCAGCGCTTGTAAGCCATCGTTATCCTGCTTGCGTCCTCCTTGTTCCTCCTGATTATCTGCTTGACCTGGAGGTAAAGAAAGAAAGATCTATCACCGTAGATGCCGTTCAATTTACTAATCACGTGCGCCACATATTCTGCCTGTGCTACACAAATATCATCTGCGATAACGCGAGGCCCTATCTTTACATACAAACCTCCCTGTTAAAGCCTTAGCGCTCTGTTCTTTATCGATATGTCTGAAACCATAAAGTATGAAATAAAAATAAAAGGGGGGGGGGGGTAATAAAAATAAAGGGGGGGGGGTAACTGCTTTCATAATACTCAATTTCCCCTCGTTGTATGACTAAAGGCCATTCATATATCCTTTTGTCATACAGTTTCCCAAAGCTTAAAAATCTGCCTCTGAGGCCGTAGCCTGGAGGTTTACTATATCTCAATCTTGGTACAATTGTGGTATCATTACCATCCATCTCTGGATGGTCGGATGAGTGTCATAGTTTGGGTGTGGAGTAGCTGCTGCAGCGGCCTGTTTTGCCACTGCGTCTGCTAAATACAGCATTACCTTGTGACACTGCGTCTGCTAAATACAGCATTACCTTGTGACACTGGGTCTGAAGCATTGTGCGGGTTTGGCATTAAACATTAGTAATCCTTTCTGATAACAATTACTGACAATAATTCTTTTACAACAATCTGCATGAGATACATTTACCGTCCACTGTCACAAGTCCTATCTGCTTCCAAATCTGACCAAAATCATGCACTACCTTAAAAGAATGTCTGGAGATATATATATATATATATATATATATACACACATACACACATATATACATATATTCACGTTTTTTCCATTTAAACAACTTCCACGTCTGTATCAGAGCAATTAATTCTGCTGCTTGAGCTGAAACACAAGGAATAGAATGTGCCAGAAGCACCTTGTCTACATCTGACCTATAGCAAAGCCTGGAAGAAACAAACCATTTACAAACACGATCTCACTGACTTCTATAGGAGTAAACTGCAAGTCCCCTCCAGGTGTGCTGTCTTGCTGCAGTTGTTTTACACAGTCATGGGAGTCGTCATCCATTTATGGTGTGGGTGGATTGTGTATAGTACATTTTAAGGACTAACAAAGCAGGACCTACGGATGGCCCAGCATATAGTATATGACAGTAAGATTGTGAGTGTCAGTAAATATCTTCTCATAGTTGTATCTCTTTTGCGCTGTCATATGTTGTGCTTTGTTTAAGGACATTTAAAACTTAGTATACAAAATGAGTGAGTGTGACAACACTAGCGCTTCACAAGTTTCTATCACAATGTCACATGCTGCAACTGATCCTAAGCGTGCCGGCATCCCCGATCCTAAGTGTGCCGGCACCCCCCCAACCACTGCATGTAAAATTTTGAATAAACTGCCATTAGTATCCATTGCCGTGGTTCTGAGTCCGCACGCCCGCAGCTATCCTTCCAACCTCTTTGCAATCAAGCTGTAAAGGTGAGCTGTAATGAGGCAATCCAAGTGCTGGAGCTGTGCACAAGGACTGCTGGAGAGTTTTGTAAGCATGTAACAGTTCATCAGTCCATTGAATGGTGTCTGGGCTTGTTTGGTGCAAAAACGAAGAATAGAATCATAAAATGAACAGTCTGATAGCCAATGTCTGCAACAGTTTATCACGCCTAGAAAGGACATCATGGAAGCTTTATCATGTGGTCATGGCAATTTCATGAGCGCCTGCACTCGCTCTGAGGACAACTGTCTCTGACCTGAAGAAAGGGTGAATCCCATGTATTTGACAACGAGTAGGAGATTTTCTTGAGCGACTTCTTGTGGCCTGCTTGAAATAAGTACAATAGCAAAAGTTTAGAGTCTCTGAAACAACTCTCCTCGTCTGGGCTGCACAGCAATAGGTCATCCACGTTTTGACGTGACGTAGAGCCATACTGCGGGGTCCGTGACTCAAGAGTTTGCTTGACCACGGCACTGAAAACCGCTGACATATCTCTAAAACCCAGAGGTAATCTTGTCTATGTAAATTGACTACCTCTATACGTGAACACAATCAGTGGTCTTGTCAGGGTGTACCGGAATGCTAAAGAAAGCAAAACATAAATCTAAGACTATAAAACACTGAGAATCATGGGGAATTGCAGCAATTAGACCATATATATCTGGCCCCAAAAAAGCGCAAAGGGCTGTATCAGGGCATATACTGCGGAGATCCTGGGTGGATCTATACTCTTGCTTACCAGACTTGAAACAGGTGGATTGGACTTTTATAGGGTGACACAGTGGGTATATTATATTTTTCTGTAAAAGTTCCTGAATAACTAGTGCAATCCCTATATGTTACTCTTATGCAAGTGGATACTGTTTGCTGTATACAGGCTGGACACGTGGTTTGAGTGTGATCTGGTGTGGTATACAATCAGGGTCAGTAGAGGAAGTGGCACATAGACTGTTATTTAAGTATTTTGTTATAAAACATTTAGCTAATATCACTTTAGCCTGCAAGTCGTCTAGGGGAATAAAAGAATCACCTACCAATGGAATCATGTCACAATCATACAACCATCTAAAATACTGAGGTGTACACAGAAAAAACAACCTAAGTCATGAATAATAAGTCCCTTAATACAAATATTTTGTCATGTTCTATTCCAAACTTACAGGGACCAAAGAAAAAAATGTGATCTGTCATGTTGTATACACAGATAGGGAGATCTAACATTGTTATGATGCTCCTGCACAAAACCCCACACTACTGCAACACACCCTTAGTCTCATCAGTAAAAGATAAGCTGCCATCTGTTCCTCTCCACAAGGACAGTGCACTTAAGGTGGGGTCACCTGGTGACCCTATGTGCCAAATAAAGAGGTGGATGTACCATCATTTGGTCATACAATTTCGAGCCTTATGAGCTCATAAAACCACAAACAATGCAGGTGTCCTGACTCCTCTGTCTACCTTGCCTTGGATAATACTGAAACGTTCCTAAATTTCACATTCTTTGCTTGTCCTGCCTTCAATCTCTGACCTTCTCCTCTGTCCTGTGCTCTCATTCACATCACATTCTGCAAACATTCTACTAATCACCTTCACATCACCTTCTTCATACACACTACTAATCACCATCATGTCCTTCTTAATGCTCTCTACTGGAAAGTAACCTGTATCTGTCATATCTAGGATAGTCTTTTCTAACTCTTTTGGCCTCATCCCGCACCATCCTGTCTCAGTCTGCTTAATGAGCCGGCTGCAAGCGGGGAACATGTTATCCATTAAACTCTGTATGAATATAACAACCATCTCGTCTTCCATTGTCTCACATCCCAAATAACAATCTATAAATCTTATCACAAAACTCTGCACTATTTCTCCATTCATTTGTTTACAAACCATTTTCCTTTCACCATGTCTCTCCATACACTCTCCATACAGTTTCCGAACTTCTTCTCACATTGGCTCATAAATTATCATCCGCATCCATTGGATAATCAAGTTCTGCCTTAAGTACATTTCATCCAAAATTCACCATATTTTGTAACCATTTCTAATAACATATTCCATAGTCTCCTGTCAATAACTGTCAGACAAAAATCTAAAACATCACATTAACCCTTGCAATACCTGCCTAGACCTATTGGATTTGAACTTGGATATGCCTATGGATTTTGATACCGCGCTTGTATAATCTACTTTTATTTGCCAAGGACTTTATTTTTGATGCAAATATTATATTATTTTTCTGGACTTGTCATAATTCCCTGGAACCTACAGCCATATTACACCCCTGGACTCCAACTCCCAGTATCCCTGTACCTTCATTGTATTCTCTTTATACCAGTGTTTTCTGGATTAATTCCTATACCTGCTTAATCATCTTCAGTGTTCTGTGTATCCTCTTTAAATTAACCCTTTCTTGTTTGTCTTTCTCTGGAGTCCTGTGTAAGCTATTTATTCCTGTAGTGTCCCTCTGTTTAATATCCTAATATCTTATGTACGTTAGCCTCTTTCATTGCTCAGTTTCATACAGTGTTATCAGTTATCCCTATCATTACTTATCCTCTTGTTAATTGTTTTCTTGGTTATTATCTATTCAGTGTCTGCCCTATTATTACTTAATTTGCTTAGTATCTACTTCCCACTGTGTTGCCCTTTTGCTTTATGTCTATTGTCTATTCGCTTAATAAACCCTTCAGTTTATATGTGCCTGCTCCACTTTTTGTGTTACCGCTCACTAACTCAAACCCTGTAACCCTGAACGCTGAATCAGTTATATAACATTCTTATATTTGAGTTTGCGCTCATAAAGCATGTTTGGTTAGTAGGTTTAGAGCTGGGATCTCCATCCTGTAGCAAAAGCAAAGTCAAGCAAATTAAACATTATTATGATCTTTATCAAATTATCAAGGGCAGTAAATGTGTGTAGATGGGGTTTTCACTTGAGACCAGTAATCCAGTCTCTGTATTTTTGTGATGACCTACTCAAACAATGCTCAGCCACACAGTTACTGCACGTTATACAATACATTTATACACATACACAGTATACAGTACATATAATTGACTTATGTTGTCAGGGAGAGATATATGAAACAATAAAATCCTACCTATCCAAATCCCCAAAACAATAAAACAATAAACACATAACTGCAGAATCCAATTCTGCTATATATATATATATATATCTAACATATATATATATATATACTTGGGATCCAATCCCAAAACTGGCTCAGAACCATTCTGATCAGTATCAATGAAAGACCATCTTTCCATCCATCTAAATACAGGCCTCTTTTCTATGCGACACAATCATCACAATCAAAAAATAAAAATTGAGTTCCTATCGTCAGACAGGAAGGCGCAGATACAACAAAGAACTGTTATTTTCTACGTACCTTCCTGTGGGACGATATCCCGGAATCGATGCCCCCAAATTGATAGCTGGAAAATTCTGCCTCAGCTTGATGTGTGTCCGTAATCTTCTATTCTCTAACTAAACTATCTCTCCGTAACAAAATAACTCATGGTCGACCAGTGAGAAGGAAGTAACTGGAAAGGATGACAAGACACAAAGTTTTCCTTCGCTTCGTTCTCCATTGTATGTTTGGTTACATGTGCTTATATACATTACATGACATTTCAATATCCTATCAGAGAGAAGTAACACGTACTAAAGTGCATACAGCAGCATATTAAAAGTTACAATACAGAGTAACACAAAGATAAACATTTCTGCAGTTTCATAAGTTTTCCTAACGTTTCATTATTTAACAGGAATTGACATCTGTTTGCTTCTGGACTTTTTTACTCCCTAATTGTTAGCCTCTCCCACTTATCTTGGGTGTGCTTTAACACATTTACACATGGCTGCAGATTTTTAGGTGAGATGCATTTCTACACTGTCAGCATGTTAATAGAATGCTAATTAGAGCAAAGTTCATTTCAAGGCATATAAGCATTTTGTATTCCAATCAAATATTTTCATAGCAGCCTGATCGTATTAGGTGCATTCCATCAGGCGGAATTTCTTGAGACTTCACAAGGCCTTCTGAGGCCCAATGATAAACATCAGCTTCAGTAGCACCTGCCTGGAGTTCTTTAAGCATCCATTTCTGGGACAGCAGAAAAGGAGAAAGGTAGCAGGTGACAATTGGAGGGTGAGGAACAAGAGAAATGGTAGGAGATGAAAGAGCAGCAGCTTTAGACTTAGCGTCAGCAAAGTGATTGCCACGAGAAACAAAAGAGTCAACAGGATCATGACCTTTACATTTGACAACAGCAAGACGAGAAGGCAATAGAATAGCAGACAGGAGGTCAGAAATCAGATCAGAATGAGAAATAGGATGTCCATCAGCTGTAGTAAAACCACGACGATGCCATAGTGCACCAAAATCATGCACAACACCAAATGCATAACGAGAGTCAGTATAATTCGTCAATTGCCCATACATCCGGATGTACACACAATTCGAGATCAGGTGCTGAAAGGAAAGCACAGTGAAGAGTAGAGAAGGAATGGGAGGAAGAGCGAGGGGGAGAGCAGGGAGGGGGGCTGTTGGGGGATGAAATGTGCTGGGAGCAGCTTCAATAGAAAAGAATGGAGAATCCACATGTAAAGATCCAGATGGCATGCAGATAATAGACACAGCAAGCAAAGAAAGCAAATCTCTGCCTAACAAATTAACAGGACAGGTAGGGAGAACATGAAAAGAATGAAACAGAGGCAGGAGAAGAATTTGAAGAAATAGCAATGGGTGGAGTGACAAACGTTTCTGTTAGGACTCCATTAATCCCCAAAGATAGCGTCTCAGCAGCAGGTTTAATTGACCACAAACACCACTCTATTGTAAGCGAATTTGTAGCACCCGTATCCACAAGAAATGGGGTTTTATGATCCTCCAAGTTAAGGATCACTAGGGGCAAATGGTCAACTGTTTCTGAAACCTGAACACATGAGATGGAGCATCCTCTGGGCCACAACATGCATTTGATTGGTTTTGCCAATCAATCTTAGGAGAGGTAACAGCATTGCTTGTTGGAGATCGTGGCTGGGGGTTCATAGCAGTATTGCCAATGTTCCTGGGATTATGAGGGCATTCATTACGCCAGTGATTTGGATCACCACAAATGAAACAAGTACCTGGGGTACGTGTGGGGTGTTGAGGACGATAATAAGTCCGTTTAGGGCGAGGACCATTATTACCTGGGGGACCTGAAGGACTGTTAAAAACAGCTAACATATATTTAGAATGCTGCAGGTCAAAGCAACCAGCAGAATCTTTAACAAGGAGCCTATTATTAAGATCAATAGGTACCACCGTTGGCCAGTTATCAATAACCTGTTTAGCAATTCTCTGGGTATCATCTGAGATTACCCATGAGAGTTTGAGTGTAGAGGAGACCCATATCTCCATCTAATGTCATGCCGGCATCCTCCTTCCAGTTATTATGGAACCGGTGGACGAATTCAGTGACAGATTCTTTGGCATTTTGTTTGCGTGCAATGGCTGCGACCATAGAACGTCGAGCTCCATAATTACGAGTCCATTCAAACTTCTGTCCACATATCATCAATCTGGACCGATGTTTGTAAAGGCAAATTTTGGGGTGTAATAGGGGCACCCATTAGAGGAGCATGGGGGGGGTTGAAGTGAGAGAACACGAGTCCAATCAAAACCAATGTCATCCGCATATCCCATGACACCGTTAATTGCAATCCTTGTGTCGCCCGTTTAAGATATTGTGTTGTCGCGGTCGGGAAAATTCAGGGACTAGGAGAATCCTTAATTATTGAATTTAAGGTTCCTATATCAGGGGGCTTAATAACGACATTATTTCCTGCAATTAAATAGGGCATCTGATATCTAGCAGGGGGGGTTGATAGTTTTGCCAGATTGGGTCCTAGTTATTATGTTCTGAAGTTGGGGTTCAAATTGGTCAATAAAAGATTGCATTTGGGGAGAGTATCCTACACGGTTGGGTTTGGAAGTGGATACAAATGAAGATGTACTGAATTTAGACTTAGGGGTTTTATTTTGCCAATCATATGTGCTAGTTTCATCTTGTTCTGTGTCAGATTCTGTTTCAACATGGGGTATTCCTACGATAGCACCTAAAACACCTATATTTTGTGTTAGAGGATTAGTAGTGGTTTCAATAGTTGTAATCACAGCTGCCAAAGTCTTAGGGTCAAGGCTGGGATAAAGGGAAGAGGGTTTGGGAGTAGGTTGTGAAAGGGCAGGAGGAAAGGAATTGTAAGGTGGGGGATTATCTATGGACCATGATACATCTTTAGGAGTTTTAGAAATGGGGTTATATGAAGAGGACAAGTGAATCCACACTTTACCACATTCCTTCATATATTTTCTATCCCAATTTGAGTCAGGTTGGAAATATGGGAAAGCTTTTTGGTCGCCAAGACATAAGCCTTTTATCATGGACATATGATAGGAAGAGAAGCTTCCTGAATTTGGGAATGGATCAAAAGAATGCATGGCTATAGTCCATCCAGCAAGACAATCTATAAAGGGCGTGGTGAAATATTCGCCAGCAACACGTTGTACATAATCGGCGGGCGTTTCAGCAGGGCCATTTTGGGGCATTAACTTCTTATTGAAGTGCTTATCTAATTTGCCCGTTGTTTTTGGATCTATATGGGAGGATTTTTTTGCACCCATATCGCAAAAAAAAGGCGCGGTGGAGGGGGGGGGGAAGGAGAAGGGCCAGCGCAATTAAAAGGGTGAGAGGGAAAGGGTCGCAAAAATGCGCAGTTTCCTCTATTCTCACTGAGCCAAATCACAAAACAGTAATCTCCATTCTATTTAAAATCTTTTTAACTACACTATCAGGGAGAACACGCACAAATAGGAAATAACAAGTAGTCAGGTAAATAGGGACCCAATTCTCGGGGCGGGAAACTTAAAGGTATTAATCTTTTAAAATATAATACTCTTTACAACACAATTCAAATGTGAGTCACTAACAGCGGGAACATCCAACAATTGATCAAGGAAACAAAGAGAAAGGATCACTATTCTTTACCCAGATGATTGTAAAAAAATCCTATTTTTCATTCACCATCACTTAAACAATCAAATCATTCAAAAGAAACTCTTGCACTATCAAATCAGATAATGCGAGTTCGAAAATTTGAACAAGCAAGTTGCCTATGATGAATATTAGGTTCAATAAATATTAATAAAATAAATATGTAACCTATACTCACCAAGACAAGTTGATTAGTTCAAATCCGCACTTCTGATACCAAATTGATATGTATTCTGCAAGAATATCACAGGAATGGCCACGGTCCAGTGATGATAGAGATAGCTGCTTTGTCACCAGACACAGTGATCATACAGGAAACAGAACTCGAGTGAGAATAAAAGACCAGGACACAAATTCTGTCTTTGTGTTTCTTATTACTCTGGGGCAAATTTCATACATTCAGTAGTTTTGTCAAAATAGGAGTGTCACAAATTCATGGATTACAAATCAATACGTCAGTAATATAGGAAATATGTTTTTTCTACTTTGGGCAGTACCTAGACTTACACAAACATTTCCTGCCCTTGCCTAGTAGGCACGACTAAATTGACGTCACAGCTATATCCTGTTCTTGGAAATAAGAATGTTCCATAGGATGCATTAACAATAACCATGTGTATCTCTCCCTTCCTCTCGGCCAGCCAGCCTCTTTAGTTTCAAGAGGAAGTGGAGTTGAATAGAAAATTTGCACTCCTTAATAAAAAAACAGGAAGCCAAGAGAAAGACCAGACTCAGCATTACCTCATGAACACATTATGTATTTGCTGAGCAGTCAATCAGGCCCTATATATTTATATAGCTATCAAATATTACTAGAATATAGAAATATGTATACAGTGAATTAGCTACCATATTTCAAAATTCCTTTAATCCTTTCTTTAGGTTTCCAGCTGTCTGTCATAATTCTTCAATTGTCAGCTCTCCCTTCTCGGCTTTGTTGACAAACCGAATTCTTTAAACATGCAGACTGAAAATAGAATCTCAAGAGCACATAAGGACAGCAGGTTTATTTTAAAACATGAATTGGATGAACATCGAAATGACAGATCACTAGATTAGTATAGTTCTAAATTAAATCCCAGTAGATGCTATCTCAAAGCCTATAGGATAAAACCTTCTTACTAAAACATCAGGCAGACACGGCCCTCTAATGAGGCACTCAGCCTGCCGGGGAATCCCAAGGATCCCATTAAGGAGCATGCGGCCGCCGGATGACAGAGCTGCGACTGCGTGGGCTAGCCGCCCGGGTGCATGTGGCAGAGACAAGCGGCGTAGGGAGGGAGCCACTGCACCTGTGGCCAAGTCAGACCCCCCCACCCCCACAACCAGGATCCAAGGAGCCCCCACTGACCACCAGGCTAAGGTAAGGCGACACATTTAAAAAAAATCCAACATTTTTAAATGTCCCCGGGAACATAAAATAAAACTTTTTTTTCTTTCTCTACCTGGCTGAATGTATGTATTTATATTAGATGCATTCAGCCAGGTAGAGGGGGTGGCATGTGGGCTGCGCGGGGTCTCAGGCAGTGGTTTGTTTCTTGCGTGTATATTTAAGGGAAGGTAAGGGCAGGAATGATATATATATATATATATATATAATCTCTCCAGACTTGTATTACACACACATTTTGGCAACTAATTGCCCCCCCCCCATTTGGCTCTTCCCTCCAGAAGAAATGTTGAACCCGACAGAAAAATATATTATATATATATATATAATTTCTCTGCTGGGTTCAACATTTCTTCTGGGGGGTGCATTTAGTTGAGATTGTCCACATGCCACCCCCAATGTGTTTATATGGTCACCTCAATCGGGTTAGCCCCCCCCTTATCAAAAGTTTTGAACAAATCTCATGCAGTTGGTTAGAGCTTTGTTAGATCAGGTTAGATCAATAGTTGTTTTGCATTAGATCACACATAGAAGAGATATTAACAATTATTGTAAGGGGGACTAACCCGTCATCAGCCCCCCCTTATCAAAAAATGAACCAAACACTTAAATAAATCCACTTGATCTTAGCTATTTATAAAGGATTTTACCAGGAAGGATACATTGAGATTTTGAAGTGGAAATAGGCTGGAATATGGCCGCCATTGTACGCCAGGCGACCATCTTGTTCAGAATATTGGTTCACTTGAAAATAATTAGGTAGTTTGTAGTTGAAACTAGAATCAGGCATACATAGAAATTTAGGAATGTGCTGAGATTAGCAGAAAAACAATTAAAGCGCTGAGAAAGATCTCTGCTGTTCCCGGCACAGAAGAAAGATACATCAAGGTCGTTGGGGCCCGCAGAAATACAAAGGAGTATAGAGATCAGACCAGGTGCCATCTGTAACAAATAATTGAGGAAGCTAGGGAACCAGGCGCAGCCCGGAACAGAAAAGAGTAACTAATCATGATTTATTGTTACTAATACAAAGTTTGCCAATTTACGGCCAATTAATGAAATGTCTTTTGTATTAGACTAAGGGAGGTACTAACCCACGTGGGGTGGGATAGAGTCACCGGGAGGTGGACTAATTGGGATGTACCTAATTATGTATTTGAGGTATAAAACCTCAGGACACTGTATAATTGATGCTCAGTGTTTGCGATTCAATCCTGTCTGAGCATTCTGTGACGTCACAATAAAAGTTTGCCTTTCCTGAAGAGACTCGTGTCCAGACAATCCTTGCTCGTGTCCGGTCCGGCCTCGTCCCGAGTGAACCAAGTGGATTCCGGTTACATTTCTGGGGGCTCGTCCGGGATACGGGCCCTTACCGGCACGGTAACGATTGCTGGACACTGTAGCGGTTGACTGCAGGTGCGAGTGATCCCGCTGGTTGGGCATCCGTTGAAGGTTAGCTGACATCTGCAGGCGCCAAGCAGGATTTCCTGTACAGTGGACCTCGTCTCGTCCCAAACGGACCCCCGGCCCGGGAAGCTGGGACACCCCTGAGTCTGAGGAAACAGCGCGGCGATAGGTAAAGTGTCTATGTTTGTATGTCTAATGGAAATACCGGTATAAAGGGAAACGTCCTACCGAAGTTGGATAAGGAGACCCGCGGCCACGGTCTCGTTAGCATACCGAACCTGCCGCTGAAAGCACGGTCAAGCAAAGGGGCCAGAGTGGCAAGCGCGTGTCTGGACCTGGGGGATCGGATGTTGACCAAGGGGTAGAGTCTGTATGTGAGGGAGAAGGGAGCCGTGTGGAGTTGCACAGTCATAAAGAGTTGCTAAAGAGTGTTTGTAAATAAAGCTTCACCACGTGGACAATAGGAAAGGCAGAGAGATTTCTGTGACCAGGCTTAGAGCCCTGTGTCAGTGCTAGTGTGTACATCGTGTAGTGAAGAGGGCTCATTGGGGCCAGTGGTAGCTGCAGAGATAGTGGTGCCGAGTGGGTAGAATTACTCATAGGCAAATTGGAATTGCAGACGGGAGTGTAGTTATAAAAAGGGGTGCACATAGTCAAAAACAGTCAAGAGTTAGAGCTCAATTAACGGGGTATAAAGGAGCCAAAAGGAGGGATGGTGTACCCTCGGCTAGTAGAAAGAGTTGAATTGTTTATGTATTGTTTTGTGTTGAAAGTATCTGGTACGGTATTGGTTGTGATTGATTGCTGAGACTGCTGTGAGTGAACGAGCGCCTACTCGCATTGCGAGAAAGCAAACTTGAGAGTGGACTCCCAAAGTACGTTTCCGGCTCAGGCGACTGCAGTCCAGCTACTGACGGAGGAAGCGGGTCAGACACATATGAATTGTTGACTGAAGTACCAGACTGTAAATTCTAAGTGTTGTTGCTAAAGAGTATTGTAAAAAGGTTGTTGCTTTTAAAAGTAACAATGGGTAACGGATCATCCAAGCCAAGGAAGGTAAAGGATGAGACGACCCTAGGGTATATGGTGCGGAATTTTGAAGCACTATATACAACACATGATTATGGTGTAAAATTAACTAAGGAAAAGTTAACGTGAATGTGTACAATGGCGTGGCCACTGCTGGTTCCAGAGTGGCCAGAGCAGGGGTCAATGGACTCGGAGCTAATACAGAAAGTGCATTACCAGGTCACCGGGAAATGCGGACAGCCGGAGCAGTACCCATATATAGATATATGGAAGTATTGTGTAAGGGATAAAAGTCATTTTATAATGATGGCGGGACGCAACAAAAAGCAGGTACCCCCCAATAAAGAAAATAATAAAAAGAAAAGACCGGTGTTGGTAGAACAGCCGGAAGAGATTAATCCCCTGTCCCTGCCCTATTCATCACATTATGGGGCAGCTAGAGAAGTTTTGTGTGCCGCGGCTGCGCGGGCGGAGGGGGGGGAGGCGGGTGGCGGCTACTGCTCCGCCGGCTCCCTCCACTCCGCCGGGTGGGGTTGCGGAAGAGGAAGAGGGGGCAGTGGGTGGAGGAAATAGAGAGGTCCCACCAAGAAAGATCGAAATGCCCGATGGGAGTATGTATAAACTGGTAGACCGAGAGGACAGTGATGATGGTGATGAGAGTGAAGGTGTAAAGCAAGGTGCTACCACTCGCGCAGCGAATAATGTATATAAACCCCGAGATTTATATCACCATAACCCCGGTAAGAGTAAAATGCAGATGCCCCTACGGGAAGTGCCAGGTCCCTTACTGGAAAACGGAGCACCTGGGCCAGGGCAATATACATATGTCCCATTTACAACGACAGATCTGTTTAATTGCAAAACACACACACCACTGTATTCCACTAATCCCGCGGCAGTGGCCAGTATAATAGAGTCAATAATGCTCACACATAACCCCACATGGGCAGATTGCCAGCAATTAATGCTGACAATGTTTACTACTGAGGAAAGAGCCCGAATAAATAGTAGCGCGCAAAAAATTTTACTTGCTCAAGCCGTAGAAGATGTCAGAGCCCAGCCAGAAGCGTGGGCAGAGGAGCACTACCCCAAAACAGATCCCAAATGGCCGTACAATACCGCTGCAGGCATTGCCCACTTGCAGACGTACCGCACAGCGGTAATAATGGGTGTTAAAGCGGGAGGGAAGAAGCCCACAAATATGGGGAAAATAGCGGATATTGTGCAAGATTTTAAAGAAACCCCAAGTGCATTTCTAGAAAGGTTACTAGATGCATATAGGATGTACAGTCCTATTGACCCTGAAGCAGCGGAGAATCACAGGTTAATTAATTCTTCCTTTGTGGGTCAGTCACAGAGAGATATACGGAATAAAATACAGAGACAAGATGGGTTTTTGGGTAAAGGTATTAGCGAATTGGTAGAAATTGCTAATAAAGTGTACTATAATCGGGATTTAGAAGAAAAACGGGAGGAGATGAGGAAGCAAAGAGGACATACAGGGGTGGTCGGATATATGGGAAATGGGAGAGGTGCCCCAGACAGAGAGAGAGTGAGGGGACGTGGGGGTAGAGGTAGGGGAGCCCCTAGGGCACCCCTGGGGCCCAGTGTGCCTGGTGTCGGGGCGAAGGTCACTGGAAAAATGATTGCCCGGCATTTCTGGCTAAATTTGGTGTGCCGGGGGAAGCTGGGAAATCGGGAGGTCAGGCCCCTAATGGTCAAGTAAAAACGGCAGATATGAGAGAAATGATGGTGCCGGTGCAGGATTTGTTGGGTTGGCGGGGACATCATTTGAAGGGCAAGATACATATTGACACGGACCTGGGCCCATCCCGCTCGGTAATCACGAGCCCACGGTCACTATGAGAGTGGGGAATAAAGATGAAATTTTTATGGTTGACACCGGTGCCGAATATTCTGTTGTAACACAGCAAATTGCTCCCCTGGTGGGAACTGAGGTTGATATCGTGGGAGCAATGGGGGTATCCGCAAAGTACCCCTTTCTTGCTTCACGAAAATGTAGTGTGGGTGGGCACAATGTCGAACATGAATTTTTGTATATGCCCGAATGTCCCATCCAGCTCCTGGGGCGGGATATCCTTTGCAAATTGCAAGCCCAAATTACGTTTCTCCCCGGGGGTCACGCTAGATTAGACCTGCCTGAGAGTGGCAGCTCTGCACGGCAGCACAGCCCAGCCAGCCAGTGCATCCAGCCCGCAAAAATTGCAGTAATTATGCCCAGAGAAGAACAATGGCATACAGCATTAACGCCGCCGGCTGACCCGGACCCATACACACTACTTCTGGGAATTCCTGGTGTCTGGGCCGAGGAAAATCCGCCCGGACTTGCTGTGAATATCCCTCCAGTATACGTTGATTTAAAACCAGGGGCAGTGCCTGTGGCTCTAAGACAATATCATATCCCACAAAAAGCCAAGCAGAACATCCAGACACATTTGCAGAGACTTAAAGATCACGGCATATTGAAATTCTGCGTGTCACTGTGGAACACACCTCTGTTGCCATTACTGAAAGAGGGCACACAAGAATACCGCCCGGTTCAAGATTTACGAGCGGTTAACGAGGCCACAGTAACTCTACACCCCGTGGTTCCCAATCCATACAATCTGTTGGCATTAATTCCTGGAGATACAAAATATTACACGGTGCTTGATTTAAAAGATGCTTTTTTTGTATCCGCCTGGCTCCAGCAAGCCAGCCCCTTTTTGCGTTTCAATAGGAGGACTCCACCACGGGAGCGCGTCATCAAATGACCTGGACACGCCTCCCTCAAGGTTTCAAAAACTTGCCCACGATTTTTGGGTGCGAGCTCAGCCAGGACCTCCTGTCCTTCAACGCTCAGCCAGACAAAGTTGTTTTGTTGCAGTATGTCGATGATTTATTACTGGCCTCTCCCACAGAAAAAGACTGTCTCTGCCACTAAAGCTCTGTTACATCTGCTATGCCTTGCAGGTTACAGAGTGTCCAAAAGAAAAGCACAAATATGTAAACAGACTGTGAAATATCTCGGTTTTCAATTAACAGGTACCAAGCGTGCACTGGGGGCTGAGAGGAAGGAAGCAGTATGCCGAATACCGCAACCAAAGACAAGGAGACAAGTTCGTGAATTTCTGGGAGCTGCGGGCTTCTCCCGCCTGTGGATCCCAAACTTCGCAGACATTGCTAAACCCCTCCATCAAGCTACAAGAGGAGGAGAGCATGGCCCCTTCCTTTGGGAAGAAGAACAAACAGCAGCCTTTCTGAAATTAAAGACTCTGTTAATGGAGGCCCCTGCATTGGGATTGCCAGATCACAGCAAGCCCTTCCAGCTGTTCGTGCATGAACACAATCAAACAGCTACAGGAGTGCTGATTCAAAGTTTCGGCTCTTGGCTAAGGCCTGTGGCCTACCTCTCCAAACAACTTGATCCTGTGGCCTGCGGCCTACCCCTATGCCTGAAAGCTGTGGCAGCCACAGCAATGTTGATAGCAGAAGCAGACAAGCTGACCCTTGGACAAGTTCTTTATGTCAAGGTGCCCCATGCTGTCAAGGCCCTGCTGGATGTGAAAGGAAGCTACTGGTTCAGCAACAGCCGGATGACGAAGTACCAAGCTATGATGTGTGAGAATCCACGGGTTCATTTGGACCTCATCGCTACCTTGAACCCCACTACTTTACTGCCTGACTGAAGAGGATCCAAATCATGAATGCCTCCAAGTCATGGAAGAAGTGTTCAGTAGCAGGCCAGATTTGAAAGACGTACCCCTAGACAAATACGATCTACAGCTATTCACTGAAGGTAGCAGCTATATGAATGATGGGAAGAAAGTCTCCGGCTATGCAGTGGTTTCAGCAGAAGAAATTATCGAAGCAAATCCGTTACCAGGCCACACATCGGCACAATTGGCCGAAATAACAGCCCTGACCAGAGCTCTGGAAATCTCCGAAGGCAAAAGGGTGAATATCTACACTGATTCCAAGTACGCTTTCATGACTGTCCATGCACATGGTGCACTCTACAAAGAAAGAGGCCTACTTACTTCTTCAGGACAACAAATCAAGTATGCGGCTGAAATCACAGCTCTAGAGGCTGTATGGAAACCAAGTGCTGTCAGTATCATGCATTGTTGTGGCCACCAGAAAGGTCATGATGAAATCCCAAAAGGCAACAGGCGTGCTGACCAGGCCGCAAAGGCTGCTGCAAAACCATTGTTGACAATTGATCAAGCCAAAGTCCTGCTCTGCAAGCAAGAGCCTCAACCTCTCATGCCAAATTATGAATTTTATATGAATTGGAGAAAATTTGAACCCAAAGGCGAGTTCGTTGAAATTATACTGCACAAATGGCAAGATGAGTATGAACTGTTAGAACTAAATCATGACTATATCCAATGGCTTTTTCCAACCCAGTTTCAAGGTCGAAATTTTTACTCTACTCCTCTGAATCCTCAAGAGACACGCCTAATGATTAACACCTCAGAAGAAGTTCAGCAAAGATTACGCAGAGCATACAAAATGATGCTGAAATTCTTCGGCGTAAAATTAATGGGGGAGTATGGAGAAGAAGATACAGAAGTAATTGAAGTTGAACGAGCAGAAAATTTCGCCTCACGTTTTGAAAATCTAACAACCAACCCTCACGATAATCTAAGAATCACACGGATATTGCTAAATCTGGGAGAATTGGGAGCAGAAGAATACCAAGCCCCGTTGGTAAGGTTCTTACTCAAGGAGATCCTTATCAGAAATAAGCTGCCAAGAATGAAGAAAAGTGCAATGAACTTTTTCATACCAGCAGTGCGAGATTCACAAGACAGACAAGATCTGCTGTTCTTCGCATGGCGATACTATTTCCCGAAAGAAGAATTTGTCTGGGGAAACCGTGGAGAATTGGCACAATACAAAGTAAAACCAGTGGTGGCTGCCCTCTTACCAGCGCCACTGAGCGAATGGACACCTGTATATTCAGAGAAAGAAGAAATGGCTGTCAGAAGAACAAGGCGGATACGGAGAAGACGGATGGTTTCAGTTAGAGAATGGACAAATAGTTCTACCAGCAACATTGGCGCCTGAGATTGTAAGAACGCTCCACGCAAGTACCCATGGAGGAAGAGAAATGATGGAACAGCAATTGGAGCCACATTTCTATGTACCAGGACTGTCAGTAATCTGCAAAGCAATAGCCCAGCAGTGTGTGACATGCGCCAAGAATAATCCAAGAACAGGCCCGTCTCAACCTCCAGGGAAACAGCCAATTGGGCTGTCTCCAATGGCGTCATCATTACAGATAGATTTCACAGTGTTGCCACCCTGCAAAGGATACAAATATCTACTGGTAATGGTGTGCACCCTAACAGGATGGGTGGAAGCTTTCCCAACAAGAACATAAAAGACAGGAGGTGGTGAAAAGTCTGATGAAAGAAATAATACCGTGCTACGGACTGCCTCTTGAGATAGGGTCGGACAATGGCCCTGCATTTATACAGAACTGTTTACAGCAACTTGCCCGTCTATTGGGTATCACCTGGAAGCTACACACTGCCTACAGGCCCCAAAGTTCAGGAAAAGTCGAGAGAATGAACCGCACCCTAAATACTCGGATGTCCAAATTGTGCCAAGAAACATCACTAGGCTGGTTGGATGTGCTCCCGATAGTCTTATTACACATTAGGTGCAGGCCCACCCCCCAATTGAAGCTAAATCCGTACGAACTTATGTTCGGGCGGCCTACCCCTCTGATCAATGGACTAAGGGGGGGACCTTCGGGCATTAGGGGAAATTAAATTGAATGATCAAGTTGTACTGTTGGGTAAAGCAATGCAGAAATTGAATACCTGGGTGGGGGATAATATACCTCACTTTTTGTACCCTCCACTGCATAAATATTGTCCAGGTGATTCAGTATGGGTAAAAGAGTGGAAAAATTATCCATTAGGCCCAAAATGGAGAGGTCCTTATTTTTTCCTGTTGTCAACCCCTACAGCAGTAACGGTTGCCGAGGTGGTCCCGTGGATACATCACTCCAGAGTGAAGGTAGCTGCAGCCAATCCTGAACCAGTATGGAAGGTCGTCCCCAACGAGACCAATCCACTGAGGCTAAAGCTATCAAAGACCACAGTCATGAGCCCCTAAGAGATTCGATTGAAAGCATCCAATATACGTATCCCTTGGGTGTTCCGATGGATACAGCGAGATCTAATTATCCACTGATGGAGAATGCTGAGAGGGTTATTTTTAGGGGCCCAGCCTCGACCTGTGATCAACCGGAAATGTCTTTTGTTTTTGAAATTCCGGCGGGGAGGAATTGGGTTTATGTGACTGCGAAGAGAATTGCCCAGGGGTTTTTGACAGTGGGAGCAATTCTGGTATTGATTTTGTTTCTTGCACATCTGATTTATGGACTATCATGTGAAGCATGTCCCAAGTGTCCAAGTATCACCAAAAATCGGAACGGCACACACCTGGTGATGGAGAACCGTACCATGTGGAGACAAAAGCGAGAGGCGTCATCTGGAACTAAGCTAAAAGGACACCTACTTGTGCAATTTAAATATGATTATGCTAAAAAGTCTGGACAGACCACATGTTGGGTGTGTAGTAGACTGCACCCAGAGACAATTCATATACCATTCGCATCTGTCCCAATGAATTTGAGTATGTTCGCGTCAGAAAATGTTACAGTACAGACAGTTGATATGTCAAGAGAGAAACCAGAACCATTCAGTCCTGGGCATCCTATAATAGGACCAGTGTATCAACCAGAGTGGTGTTTTCAACTAGGCCCAGATAGAGAGATAAGTAACGAGGGTGGGGCGTGCAACTCAAGTCAGTTCAATTGGACATCGTACATTTACATATTCAGAACAGGACTGAAGGCACATTACATATACATACGATGCAGGCAGTTCACTAGAGAACAGGAGGAAGAGATTGCGAATGCAACCAATGGAAGGCAGGATATAGGGGACATGATAAGATGGTTGAGACAGTTTGCAATAGCGATAACAAAGGGAACACTATATTTATCACCATTTATAGTGAAAGGAGGATATTAGGTGTGTTGTAAAGGAGTGTGCTACACATGGGTACCACATACAGTGACGGGAATGTGTTATTTGGCTAAATTGATCCCGATCCAGAAGGTAAGGGGGAGGACACTAATTCAGATACAATACTTAACCCTAGGTACCCACTGGTGTTTGAGAGACAGAAGAGAGAGTTGTTTAAGAAAGCAGATCGAATATGGGCATGGCTTCCGGCATGGACTGGATGGGGAAGAGAGTTGATGGCAAGAATGAACAGTTATGCCAGTTTGATGGATGAGATTTTGAATAAAACTAGTTGGGATATTCAGTTGTTGAATCTGGAAGTACGAGAGATACGAAAGGTGCAAATGATACACAACATGGCACTGGAACAGATTAGTGCAGCTCTGAATGGGTTGTGTGAGATGACGATGCACTATGAATGTTGCACATTCATCAAGAATGCTACACAGGATGTCCCTGACTATTATCAGGTAATTCAAGATCACCAAGAAAAGGTAGCACAGTTGCAGGACACAGCAAGGAGGATTGCTGCTGAAGGCTGGAATCCACTTCGTGGGTTCGGAGCAATCGGAGATTGGTTTGGATCCATTCTGAGATTTATTTCACAGATTGGATCTATGATTCTGATGGTAGTGGTGATCTTGGTTGTAGGGGCACTACTGTATCGTATAGGGCTTTGCCTATGGCCACTATGCAAGAAGGCACTGACACCCACACAGACACAAAAGATGCCACTGATTATCCCACAAGGTATGTTCCCAATGAAAATAGGCCCCCCAAAGTATGAGGAACTCGAGAATAAAACTAGTGAGGTGTAATGGCTACAAGTCTCAGGAGAAGAGCCTGAGGCTTGAGCCAAGGGTGGAATGAAGTGGAAATAGGCTGGAAGATGGCTGCCATTGTACGCCAGGCGACCATCTTGTTCAGAATATTGGTTCACTTGAAAATAATTAGGTAGTTTGTAGTTGAAACTAGAATCAGGCATACATAGAAATTTAGGAATGTGCTGAGATTAGCAGAAAAACAATTAAAGCGCTGAGAAAGATCTCTGCTGTTCCCAGCACAGAAGAAAGATACATAAAGGTCGTTGGGGCCCGCAGAAATACAAAGGAGTATAGAGATCAGACCAGGTGCCATCTGTAACAAATAATTGAGGAAGCTAGGGAACCAGGCGCAGGCCGGAACAGAAAAGAGTAACTAATCATGATTTATTGTTACTAACACAAAGTTTGCCAATTTACGGCCAATTAATGAAATGTCTTTTGTATTAGACTAAGGGAGGTACTAACCCACGTGGGGTGGGATAGAGTCACCGGGAGGTGGACTAATTGGGATGTACCTAATTATGTATTTGAGGTATAAAACCTCAGGACACTGTATAATTAATGCTCAGTGTTTGCGATTCAATCCTGTCTGAGCATTCTGTGACGTCACAATAAAAGTTTGCCTTTCCTGAAGAGACTCGTGTCCAGACAATCCTTGCTCGTGTCCGGTCCGGCCTTGCCCCGAGTGAACCAAGTGGATTCCGGTTACATTTCCTCTCGTTTTCAAGTATGTCCAGGGTTAACGTTAGATCACCCATAATTACTGAGTTAAGTAATTAAAGATGGGTTAGCCCCCCCTCATTGAATTTTCTGGTCAGAAACCATTCAGGCTTATAGATCTTTGTTAGATCAGGTAAGATCAAGTGGTTTTAATGTTAGATCACACATAAATACAAAAGGTACTGAACATAAAATAGAGATTTTGTGTATTACATAAGGGGGGTTAGTGCCCCCCCCCCACATCAAATTTTCTGGCAAAAGAAACACTCAGGCTTATAGATCTGTTAGATCCGGTTTGATCAAGTGGATCACACATAATTACAAAGATTTCATATCAGACATGGATATTAGGTTTTACATAAGGGTGGCTACCCCCTCTGCCTGACCTCAGTCAAAGGTTAAAAGTTCAGGTTTGTATCTATGTAGTAAGTTTTTGTTTATGGCTTAACCCTTTGGCTGCTGAGCCATTGCACCTCTGTGTGCTGAGTCATTTTTACCAGTTTCGTTCATCATGTTTAAACGAGACTTGAAGTCATGGTTTATTGTACAACCCAGACAAATTATATATTGTTCTTTCCGGCAGATTCATAATATATCATTATTAAATGTATACGTCATGTCCTGCCTGAATATTATAACAAAAATTCAATAAAATTTGAATTTTCAATCATCTACACTAGTGTGTAAAGGTTTTTTTTTTTTTTTTTTTTCATATTATCATCCGAGCCTTTGTGGTTTTTAAGGGGTAGGCCTGTTAAAAAAATTTGAACTGGGAACCCATTACTTTTATTTTTCTGCAAAATTATGTGATTTTTTTTAGCTAAAACCCCTCCCAAAAAAATAAATCACTAGGGCAACATCATTGTTCACATTATAATTGAAATGTGAACAATAATGCTTCATTAAATAATAAAAATTTAAAAAAGCAGTTTTTTTAAAAAAAAACTGGAGGAGGGTTACTCCCCTTATGTAATAAACACTATCTCCTGTATTTTGTTAAATATCTGTGTAATTATGTGTGATCTAACGTTAAAACCACTTGCTCATACCTGATCTAACAAAGATCTATAAGTCTGAATGGTTTCTGACCAGAAAATTTAATGGGGGGGGGGGGGCTAACCTGTCTTTATTACCCGTCTTAGATCACCCATAATTACTGAGTTATTAACGTTAAAACCACTTGATCTTAGTGTTTGGTTAATTTTTTGATAAGGGGGGGCGGCTGATGATGGGTTAGCCCCCCCTTGCAATAATTGTTAGATCACACATAGAAGAGATGTTAACGCAAACAACTATTGATCTAACCTAGCTCTAACCAACTGCATGCGTTTTGTTCAAAAAATTTGATAAGGGGGGGCTAGCCCGGCTGAGGTTATATGGTCTGAGGTCTGAGGGTGTAATATATATTGTGGTAGGGTCGTGGCCAAAGAGGGTCAGGACAGCCAGGAGGTTGCACTGCAAACAACGTTTATTTGGTGAACAGTAAATCTCTTGCGGTTTTTTTGGGTGATTCCCCTTTTAATCACATGTTTTGCCACGCAGAAAAGAAAGTAACAACAAATGATAAACAAATGAACAGGCCTACTCCTGTCAGGAGACTAACTCACAGTAGTAGGTTCTGCTTCCAGCACGAAAAAAAACATAAACCATACGTTTTGAACAGTAGGTAACCAAAAAGTCAGTCCCTTACCAGACAACTTAGGAGACAACCTCTCTGGACTTGGTTCAGCTCCATTCTGAACCATTTCCCTGTTCTCCCAGACCTACTAAATAGGCCCGAGCTAATTAGGATGGAGAAAAGGTGTGCTAGCAGGACAAGAGCCTTTAACCTGTTAGTAACCTGGATACACAGCACGTTGCAACCTCAGGCTTATATACGCATGATCCTGTACTCTGTCACAATATATATATATAATATCTGCGCGTTGATATATACGTGTATATATAGGTCTGCGTATATACGTATATGTCTGTGTGTTGTATCAATGCATCCCTACTCTATACACAGCGTTCCGTGTCCCTATAATATATATGATCAGGGGTTACCCCTTTTTTTTATACTATTCCTATTTAAATTAACAGTAATTTTTGATGTATTTTATTGAGTAGAAACTTTTTTTTGCCTGTATAACATGTGCTTTGTGAAAATAAAACGTGAGTAAATTTTTATTTAGTTAGTGGATTCCTGTCCAGTGCGGTGAGAAGCAAACGTAATGCAGTGTAGACACGCTGCGAGGCGGAGTGAAGTCAAGCCTGCAAAATGTTTGCTTCTCTTCGCTTCGCTACGCTGTGCGTCGCTACACGCTCAGTGTGTCTCAGCCTTTATTCCCGCATCACTAGCTTACCGAATCAGTTTTTATACTTGTTACTGACCCTGCTTGTTCTGAGGACCCGATCTGTTGCCAACTTTGCCTGCAATTTGACTATTCTCTCTGTGTACTCCCTGCCTGTTCTGTTTGCTTCCTGTTGCTTCTGGTGTGCGCCGATTCTCACCATATACAGTAGCGCAGTACAAGTGCCTAAACATTGCTGACCCGGTTTTGTTATAGCTACCGATGTAACTGAATAGATCGGGGATCTCTTCTGCATTACCAAAACCTCCACCACTGCACTCTTCCACAATACCTCAGAGGGGTTACGGTGTGAAGGCACTTGCTGCCACCAAAGGCACAATATTTGGTGCACTGCCTCTGACGCCTATACCAGATTCATATCATTTTAATATTGGACCGCAGGGTCCAACCCAGCACTCTTCCACAATACCACAGAGGGATTACGGTGTGACGGCACTGTTGCCGATACTAAAGGCCCAATTTTAAAGCACATATTATTACTTTCATCCAAAGCCTGCATAAGTTTCACCATAATTTAGCCAAAAAATCACTAAACTTGTTCTGCGTGTCCTAAAACGTCTCCTTTTCATACAGGCTGCCGCCCCAAGCAGTTGTTTATGAATAGATTAACCACTTGGCTGCTATGGACATGCTCAGCGCGTCCAGCCAAGTGGTTCTCCTGTGCTACGGACGCGCTGAGTGCGTCCGAGCACAGGAGGCAGCAATCTGCCGGATTCCGGCGGATTGCTGCGCCCCCCCAGTGCGGGCTGACATCTTCGATGTCAGCCCGTCAATCCGGGACCCCGGCGGGGACATTAGGTGTCATCATGGCGACGCGATGACACCTAATGCAGGCGCCCCCCGCATGTGCGGAGGAGGCGCCTGAAAGGGAGGGGGGGAGGTCCTTCGGACCTCTCTCCCTCCCGATCGGCGGCGTTGCGGGGGTTAACCCAGGCACCGATTGGAAGGGCACAGCCTGCCCTTCCAAATGGTACCAGGCATTAACCCCTGGGGAGCCGGATCACGGGGGGAGCCTGGGAGCCCTGGGGAGCCTGGGAACTCCCCCTGAGGACTGGCGTCATCGTGCATAGCACGATGACGCCAGTCCTGGAGTTAACCCCTAGCTGCCACCAACGGTGGAGATAGGGAGTTCCAATGAATTCCCTATCTCCCGATCCGTGACAGCTAGGGGTTAATGTTTGGTACTGTTGGATCAGCCAGAGCATTGCCGTTCCAACGATACCAAACACGAATGTGAAAAAAGTTTGTAAAAAAAATTATATAAAAAAAATAAACAAGTTTTTTTTCTTTTTTTTGGTTTGTTAATGCAGCAATATTGTTCCCATTTCAATTATAATGTGAACAATGATGCTGCACTAACGATTTTTGTATGCGGTGCGTTTGTTAAAAATCGTGTAATTTCCCCCCAAAAAAAATGTAACGAGATCCCATCTCTAATTTTTTTAACAAGCGCACCCCATACAAAATATAACCGCAATTGCTCGCATATTAAAATATGAAAAAAAAACACTTTACACATTGTAAATTATTGAAAAATCATATTTTTTTGCATTTTTTGTTATAATATACAGACAGGTCATGACGTATACATATAATAATGACATATTATGAATCTGCCGATTCTGACGGAAAGAACGATATATAATATGTCTGGGTCATATACTAAAATAAGCCTTCAAAACACGTTTAAACATGATGCGCAAAACAGGTAAAAATGACCTCAGCACAGAGGCGGGAAAAGCCTCAGCAGCGAAAGGGTTAAAGAAAAAACATTTACCGTCATTTGAAATGTCATTTTTTTTGTTTTTAAATGTTTCAATACCCTCCTACAAATCCGCCACTTCACGGGCAGGTTATGGGGACCTCCTAGGCACGATATGTGAAGGAATTTTTCGTTTTTATTCTTAACCTTTATTTCATGAAAAACTCACTGTCCCTTTAAAAACGTTTTTTTTTAAAACTTTTTGTTCTTGTTTCCTGTCCCTCAGGGCACTACCCGGACCCCCATACACCTTTTATGGCAAATATCTAGCAAATATGCCCTCTTGGAGGCCACTCTAAAATGCGAACGTTCGAGTCCCATTGATTTGCAATTGCATTGAGTTCGAATTGTGCTCGTGTTCGAACTCGAATTTTTGAAATTGTTCGAACCGAACACGGGGGTGTTCGGCTCATCACTATTGATCATGATTCTATGCTACGACGGACATTAAACTGTGCAGCAACACAGACGTGATAACTGCATTCGTCTGACATGGGCCTAAGAGGTCAACATGTCGGTGCTCTTACGTTCCCTGCACTATTGGGCGATTCCAGTTCACCGGCCCTGCTGTGTATTCAGGTATCACTGCAGGGTCCCCGAAAGGCGTGGAAAAGACGCCGTCCACATCTTAAAAACTGCCGATTTGAATTAAAAAAACACTGCAAAACAGCTGAAAAAACCCCACTGTACACAGCACCGACCATTCGCCAGAAAAGCCGACAAGCCGACGAACGGGGTAAACAGAAAGAATGAAAGTGTCAAATTTGAAATGCTGTTTGCAAAAAACTTTACATATAAGATCCAATGAATGATAATAAAAAGGGCTGTTACAGAAATAAGAAAAAACACTATTTTATAATAAAAATCCTTTTTTTTTTGCTGGGAAGAAAAATGTCAAACTAAAGAGACTTTTTGCTGCAGATTAAAATAATAAACGGTTTATTAGATATTGTTAACAAAAACGAATTTTGTTTCACGGTTTGATTTGACTCAAATACTATCAGGGTTATTCAAAGAGCTCCGAATTGCTTGAGAGAGGTAACCGAACGCTGAAAATCAGCATTCGGTTACCTTTCCTGGCCATTCGGCTATCCAGAGAGCAGGCAATTCGCCAAATCCTAGCGAATTGCCTGAACATACGGTGCCTGTTCGAGGGCAGTGAAAACCCCATAGAGAAGCACTGCTTCGGCTATTCAGAGAACACAAACCAGCAGTGAAAGGTTCCCGAAATGCCCTGCCATTCGGTGGTTTAATTCGGCAAGTTTATTCAGGAGAATCCCATAGGCTTCAATGTTAAAAATATTCCTGTTTTAATTCAATGTCTGATAAACCGTTCATTATAAAATTCTGCAGTAAAAAGTCTCTTTATTTATAGATTTTTTTAGGATATTTTAAGATTTTTTTTTTTTTTAAAAGTCTGATATTTTTTTTTTTTTGTAAGTTTACTTCTTTTTTCTGTAACAGCCCTTTTTATTATCATTTCCTGGATCTCATATGTAAATTTCAGACATTTTCGCTCAGTAGTTTCTTTGCAAACAGCGTTTCATTTTCACACATTCACACAAACTGTTTTGCTAATTTATTCACTGCCTCGTATGCGGCTTCGCTGCGGGTGATCGGCTCCTGCTCGGGTTTTTTCTGTGGTTTTCGGCAGGTTAATCCAGATGTTTTTGAGGGTTTTTCGGCGTGCATTCGGTGGGTTTTGCGGTTAGTTTTCGTCAGGTTTGCGGCAGCTTTTCCCTGCAATTCGGGGACCCTGTGGTGCTTGCTGAATACACCGCAGGGTCACCGAAATGGGATCGGCAAAAGGAACCGAATTGAAGAGAACGAAAAGTCACCTAACGTGCGGTGACTTTTCGAATCTCTTTGAATAACCTTGTGTATCTGTGACACAGCTTAAAATTTAACCCTAGTGTAGCGCTGTTTTAAGATATGTTGCTGCATTTACTTGGTTTGGCCACCAGAGGGAGACAGGCACAATATGAACTATACTGGACACAAACGGAACTACAAATTCCATCGTGCTTTGCGAGAGAGACAGGAAGTGGGTGGGAGAGAAAGACATCCGCAGCCTCGTGCAAAGGAGAGCCAGTGTGAGCTGAGTGACGAAAGGTAGAAGACGCACGTGAGACTGCCAGGGATCGAGACCAGGCCGGAGAGCAGGCGCTGCCTCGCAGGTGCTGCTGATCAGAGACAGTGACTTGGTGGAGACCTATCTATATATCGCTGAGAGGTTTTGCACAGAGACATAGTTCCGGTTTGGACCCCGAGTAAGGAGACCACGATGATCCACTGGGAGTGCAGGCGGTAGGCCGTAGTTCTCGTTGCGGAGATCAGACAAGCAGGAGAAGCGGATCCGGTGGCACAGGGTTCCAGTGTAATCCAGCGGAGAGGCATCCTTGATCGGGTAGCGGAACCGGTTGTCTAACGGATGGGTGAGAGGCCTTCCAGGCCCCAGTCTCAAGTTTAACTAAACACGCTGCATTATTGTTTGAATCTACAGGGCCCCAACGTGACTAGTCGAAGATTCGCTCATTCCATTCACTGGCCAGTTGAATATAGTACCCGGGTCCCTGAGTTCACACACACACACACACCTTTTTGAGACATTACTTTCGCGGGACATACATTCCAGAAACGAAGGGGTTAAACTTTCCTTTTTGCCGCTGTGTGTTTTTTTCCCGCATTACGAAGTCCTGTCGTTCATATACCGTGTTCACATTATATATGCCACTTTATTGAGATCAGTAAAGTATATAATCTATAAAATCCACAACAGTGCTGGTGTATAATTATTCCCTAGTGCGGTGAGACTAACCCAAGGTTAAATTCAGCGGCTCCTCCACTAGCTTTTCTTTTAATAGCAAAATTTGATCAATCGGTTTTATTTAGTGATCCAAAATTCAAATTGATATCAACTATCGAATTGTTATATGAAATTCGAAACTAAATTAGTTACGAAATTCCGAAAATGAAATTAGTTTAGTTTAGTCTTTAAATAAACAAAATACATTTTTCAGCCATGCACATCCCTAACTGATTTATGTATCGTTATTGAATATATTTTACACCGTGAGACAGTGTGATTAGGGGCAGGGTGGTAGACCACAGGTTTACTAGCAGGCGAATGGAGGACGCCCTTTTCACCATATAGGGTTAACTCACTGCAGATGCCTGATTAGGACTGCCCCCCCCCATAGGAGCTGTGTTTCCCTCTGAGTGGGCAGTCTTGGCGCTGAGTGCAGGAGGGAAGGAAGCAAAATCCCGACCACAAAGGAAAATACATCTTATTTTGTTTTTCCCTATTGGTAAGTGGCTTAGCCGTCCAATATTTCAGTTAGGAACAATGAATGTTTATTTAGCCTCCGCATAAAGGAGTAGGCATTGGATTTACTTTTACTTTTATTTTATTTTCCTGTTCATGATGTACCCTGCAAGTTCCATGGCTGCATAATAAAGAAATGCGGAAGCTCTGATCCCTGTGTCCAGTGTCTATAACACAACCGTTTCCTCCTTGCAATATAAATATACATATTAGTGGCGCAGCAATAAAGGCAATCTGATATGTGCAAACAACACTTCTTTTCATCAAAATATCATGCAGTTGGTTCGAAACTCCAACCAATCACCTTCAGAGGCCAGACGTGACAGCCAATCCCCATCAAGGACTGCACGCCATTCACCTCAATGGAGACATCTGCGGAAACTTTAACCATTGGTCCGAGTTTCGGAGCATTTCTTAACCCCCAGGATTGAAGCAGCAGCTATGGAGAATAAAAACCCCGGGATATCTTCTTCAAGCTGCCGCTCAGACCCCAAACGCTTTGTGTACTGTGATACCGGGGGGCGGGTCCGAGCTATCGAATGGTATCCTGGGTTTGCAACTGCTCCCTTACAGTCACCCGGAAAAGGACCATATTCAGGACATGATGTCAGACAAAATGGCCACTAATGGAGGCACCAGGCTGTCTGTTCCAACCCATTGTCTATTGTTCTGTTAACAGGATTATGCTCTATTATCAAGATTGTGTGGTGAATAAATGTGCTGTCCTTTGCCATGTTTAATAAACCAAGCTGGTTCTCACTCACTGCTAGTCTTGCCCAGATACTGGGTGATGATCCCCATGCGATACCCGTGACAAGAACACTGTTCCTGGGAGACCCTCCTGATGGAGGTGCCCAGGCAGGAGACCAGCTAGTCCATTAAAGGTATCCCAAATTCCCATTTTTTTCTTTCAACAAGGTTCTCTATAAAACAAAATTCTATCTAATTTGCGCAGCATATTCATACAACAACATCCATATATTCTGTAGGCAGAATCTATTGGAACATACACTGTACAGAGCACTGGTGAGACCTCACTTGGAGTACTGTGTGCAGTACTGGAGACCGTATCTCCAGAAGGATATAGACATCTTAGAGAGAGTTCAGAGAAGGGCTACTAAAATGGTGTACGGCTTGAAGGAGAAAAGTTACCAGGAAAGGCTTAATGATCTTAACATGTACAGCTTGGAAAAAAGACGAGACAGAGGAGATATGATAGAAACATTTAAATACGTAAAGGGAATCCACAAGGTAGAGGAAGGGAGTATATTTAAAAGGAAACAAAATAGTAAAACAAGAGGACATAGTCTTAGATTAGAGGGGCAAAGGTTTAAAAGTAACATCAGGAAGCATTATTTTACTGAGAGGGTGGTGGATACATGGAACAGTCTTCCAGTAGAAGTGGTAGAGGCCAAAACAGTAATTGAATTTAAGCAGGCATGTGATAGGCATAAGGCTATCCTAAACAAAAGAAAAATCCAGGTAAAGTATCCATGTAATTGGGCAGACTAGATGGGCCGAAAGGTTCTTATCTGCCGACATTTTTCTATGTTTCTAACATAACAAGGAAAAAAAGTGTCATCTGCGCTCGTTTCTATGTGTTCCATGTACAACAAAACACTATGAGGTTTTAGTTTGTTTCAATGGCCATTGCAACGTAAACTCACTCGCCACTTCAAGGCACCTCTTTACAGAGTGAGTACCTAACAAATGTAACCAAAAGGCCGCTCTACTGAGCAGCTCCAAGCCCCTCCTGCTGCTTTTCAGCCAAGGAGAGGCAGAGATATGGTGGGTTTTATTTATACACGCACCAAACACTTCCCATTTGGGATTAAAAACAAAAACATGGAAAGAGGAACAGCTGCAGAACGACGGACTCATAGTGTTTTGTTGTACATGGAACACATAGAAACGAGCGCAGATGACACTTTTTTCCTTGTTATGTTTTATACATTAACTAGGCTGTTACTCCTGGCAGTTGCTGCCGCTCCGGTGAGTATGGGCGCGGCACCATTTTTTCTGTATTTATGTATATTATGCTTGTAACACCAGTCTGTCGTTCTGCAGCTGTTCCTCTTTCCATGTTTTTGTTTTTAATCCCAAATGGGAAGTGTTTGGTGCGTGTATAAATAAAACCCACCATATCTCTGCCTCTCCTTGGCTGAAAAGCAGCAGGAGGGACTTGGAGCTGCTCAGTAGAGCGGCCTTTTGGTTACAATTGTTAGGTACTCACTCTGTAAAGAGGTGCCTTGAAGTAGCGAGTGAGCTTACTTTGCAATGGCCATTGAAACAAACAAAAACCTCAGTGTTTTGTTGTACATGGAATACTTGTGGTGGTGGATACATGGAACAGCCTTCCAGTTGAAGTGGTAGAGGCCAAAACAGTAATTGAATTTAAGCAAGCATGGGATAGGCATAAGGCTATCCTAAACAAAGGATAAATCCAGGTAAAGTATCCATGTAATTGGGCAGACTAGATGGGCCGAAAGGTTCTTATCTGCCGACATTTTTCTATGTTTCTATGTTTCTAAACTGTGCTGTATTGTTTTTTCGTGCTGGTGTATTTCGTTTCGCCCAGAACAATCACATTTACAGTTACCACCTGCTTTTCAAAGACGTTACGAAAATACGCGCAAACTCTCGTTGCGTGAAGATTGTAATACCATCCGCATACCAGCGCACGAACGCAATGTTAAGTATAGGATGCGCGCAGGAAAATTCGTTCGCGCAGGGTCAATCGCGGTAGACGATTCCGTGCGTCGTTTGTGCGAACGTCGTAATACGACGTTCTGCGCAAATGATTTTGCACTCGCGCAAATGTGCATTTGTGCGCTCGCAAAACAAATGCGCGAAGAATGTAATAGAGCCCGTATTGTCTTAATCTGCAGCAAAAAGACTCTTTATTTATGTATTTCTTAGAATCTTTTAGGCATTTTTCAGGATATTTTTTTGGAACACCGTTATGCATTTTTTGTTTGTTTCCCAATTTTTTTAAAACTTTTTTTATCCTGTAACAGACCTTTTAATTATATCTTAAAGGACCTTTTTTATTGTTTAGACACATTTTACTGCATTTTTATTGGTTTAAACACCTTTTAGGAGAGTTCAGTTTTTACTTTTTTTTTCTGCAGTTTGGTGGAATTCGCCAAGGCCACTTCGGCACTTTTTGGTGACGTTCTCTAACTTTTTCTATCTTCGGCAACTCTATCTTCGGCGCAATATGCTGTCCCCACGTGAATAATAAATTCACCTTACTGTCGGCGAAATGGAATTGCCGAACTGTGCCAAACTGCGTCAAAGTAAATAGACCATTGTGAGTTTCCGCGTTATAACTTTTTATTTCATTCAATTTACTGGAAGGTTTCTGCATATGTGAAGTCTTTGCCTTTCATATACTTGATGGAATTGAGGTGAATTCGGAGATCGGGGATATTACGGTGTTGGAGAGTAGCCCATTCCAATCCAAAAGACGGCAGATGTGCATTATAACAGAGATATCCTGTTGGATTCAGGGGTGGATCCAGACACAGGTTTTTGGGGGGGGACTCTCACAGTTTTGGTTAAGAGCTTGTGTTGGGTTTGGAGTGACAGGCAAAGACGCGCCTAATCGCAAGCTGTGCTCGTTACACTCACTCTCCCCTGAACATATTGCACAGGGTCTGTCCTCATTTGGCTCATGAGCCCTGCGATCCCTTTCCATACGAGGGGCCCAGGGTACCCCCCCAGCACATACCCCTTGCAGCTATGCAGTTTAGCGAAACCCAGGTGTGAGCTGCCCATTGCACCCTTTCCATGCTGCAGGACACATGTGGCACCCCATCTGCGCAGCCCTGCAAACCCTTTCCATACCAGAGGCCCAGGTCACATTTATATATTGCCCCAGCTCACATTTAATATATTGTCCCAGCTCATTTTTTATATATTGCCCCAGCTCACATTTTATTAATATATTGCCCCAGCTCACATTATATATTGCCCCAGCTCACATGCAATATATTGCCCCAGCTCACATGCAATATATTGCCCCAGCTCACATTTAATATATTGTCCCAGCTCATTTTTTATATATTGCCCCAGCTCACATTTATATAATATATTGCCCCAGCTCACATTAATATATTGCCCCAGCTCACATGCAATATATTGCCCCAGCTCACATGCAATATATTGCCCCAGCTCACATTTAATATATTGTCCCAGCTCATTTTTTATATATTGCCCCAGCTCACATTTAATATATTGCCCCAGCTCACATTTATATAATATATTGCCCCAGCTCACATTAATATATTTCCCCCAGCTCACACGCAATATATTGCCCCAGCTCACATTTAATATATTGTCACCATCTCACATTTTATATATTGCCCCAGCTCACATTTAATATATTGCCCCAGTTCACATTTTATATATTGCCCCAGCTCACATATTTTATATACTGCCCCAGCTCACATTTAATATATTGCCCCAGCTCACATTTTATATATTGCCCCAGCTCACATATTTTATATACTGCCCCAGCTCACATTTAATATATTGCCCCAGCTCACATTTTATATATTGCCCCAGCTCACATATTTTATATACTGCCCAGCTCACATTTAATATATTGCCCCAGCTCACATTTTATATATTGCCCCAGCTCACATATTTTATATACTGCTCCAGCTCACATTTAATATATTGCCCCAGCTCACATTTTATATATTGCCCCAGCTCACATATTTTATATACTGCCCCAGCTCACATTTAATATATTGCCCCAGCTCACATTTTATATATTGCCCCAGCTCACATATTTTATATACTGCCCCAGCTCACATTTAATATATTGCCCCAGCTCACATTTTATATATTGCCCCAGCTCACATATTTTATATACTGCCCCAGCTCACATTTAATATATTGCCCCAGCTCACATATTTTATATACTGCCCCAGCTCACATTTTATATACTGCCCCAGCTCACATTTTATATATTGCCCCATTCAAATATTTTATATACTGACCCAGCTCACATTTTATATATTGCCCCAGCTCAGATTTATATATTGCCCCAGCTCACAATTGTATATAATGCCCCAGCTCACATTTATATATAATGCCCCCAGCTCACATTTGTATATTGCCCCAGCTCACATTAATATATTACCCCCAGCTCACATGGTCCCAATTGGTCTCCTTTGCCGTCTGCCAGACCCCTCCGAGTGCTTTTCTTCCTTCAAGCGGCCGTCGGCAAAATATGTAGCTCGGCCGCTCACCTAGGAACCATGCACAAGCCGCGGTCCCACAAGATCCCGGAGTTCATGAGATCTCGTGAACTCTGCAATCTTGCGAGATCGCAGCTGGTGGATCCCAGGCGAGCGGCCGAGCTTCATGCCGGTGGCCGGTCATAGTAAGAAAAGCACTTGGCGGATTGGTAATATTTTCTTGGGGGGGAGGGCAATTGTCCCGTTGCCGCCCCTGGATCCACCCCTGGTTGCATCAACCCCTTAGTGACTGGGCGGTTTTACGATTGTCTGCCCGAAAGTACCCGCTGCTGTTTTTACATTTCTGCGCTGTTTGTGTTTAGGTCAAATTTTCCACCATAAAATTTGAGTAAAGATTTCTATTTTACTCTATATCCATGTCTGGAAAACAGTCTGTACAAATGCTGTGTCTTACACCAAGGTGCCCTGACTAAGGAACACCAGGATTGAGGAAAACAGGATCACGAAGACGGACCTCACTGTACCATAAACCAGTTAACATTTAGACTGAATCACGTGAGTGTTTTAGAAATTTATTCTTTCACATTTTCCATATAAGTTGACAAATTACTGCACTATATACCTCTCATTTGTTCGAGGTCACTGGACAAATAAGGATAAGAAGAGAGGATCCAGTACCAGCGCTGGTCTCCACTACTTTTTTTTTATAAATGAAGAGGACTTCACAAACTAGAGTGGTTTGTTTGTGACCTTCTAGAGAGGTAAAACACCTGCTTGATACATAAAGAAATACAGACCCTGTCTTACAATATTGATTCAAACACTAATGGAGATAGTGGACACCCTTTTCTAGTGCCTCATGTTATGTAAAATGTGTGACCTCAATGGATTCTTACAGAGTAATGTTGCTGTACATTAGTGCTGTGCGAGAGTCAAACATGTTCCTTATCAGAGTCTTTAGGAGTTAATCATTTATGTTCATTTATTATTTAAATGTAAATTGCATATGATTGTATACACTAAACCTGCGGGGTGGCTTGATCCAATCCAAAGGGCAGAGCCATAAAGCAAGAACAAAATCCACAGAATTCCAAGTTCTTACTACAATCTTTGTGAAGCAGGAGTTTCCAGTCTGTTTTCTAAACACGGTAAGCCACATATATCAATATATAAGGCTTTTTTTTAATTTTCTGTCACTTTATGTACCTGTGTGGATAATATCCTCCTTACTTTGTGTCTCCTTACACAATGGTGGTCAATATGTGCAGCACATTATGTGCCGCATATACTGTCAGCAGCACGATTTATACAAGCACTATGCACTAGAACCCTCACTGAGATATACAGAATATTCAAAGAATTGGCCCCCGAAATTGCACCAAACGGTGAATTTCCCCGTATGGCGCAATTTCGTGGCCATTTGGCTATTCAAAAACCTGCCAATTCACCAAATATTGGCGAATTGGCAGTGAAATACGATTACCTTTGGCGGCAGTGAAATTCCCAGAGAATCAATTGTTAATCTATGCAGAGACACCGAACAGCAGTGAAATCTCAGTGAAATGCTTTGATTTTTGGTGGTATCGTTTGACAGGTTTAATCAGGTGAATCCCTTAGGTTTCAATGTAGAAAAAAAATCCAAGTTTTTATTAAATATTTATGTAACTGCTTATTCTCTTCATTTGCAGCAAAAAGACTATTTATTTTTAGGATTTTTTGGGGGTTTTTCAATGATTTTTTTTTCCAAATTTTTTTTTTTTAATTTTAATGGCATTTTTTTTCTGTAATAGACATTATTATTATTCATCGAGCCTTATATATTATTTCCAGGCATTATTGTGCAGTAGTTTTTTTTTGCAAACGTGTTTTAAAAGTTGCACTGTTTTTTTTTTTTAAAAAAAAAAACCTGTTCGGCGGCTTGTTAGCTTTTTACGGTGGCTGGTCCGCGGTCTTTTTGGCGGGTTGTCTGCTTTTTTCGCATTGATTCGATGGTTTTGTGGTGGATCATTGGATGCATTCGACGGGTTTTCAGTGTTTTTTTTAATCGATTTGGCGATTTTTCCAATCAGTTTGGCGATTTTGCAGCAGTTTTTCGGATGCGTTCGGCAGCTTGTTCGCTGCACTTCGGGGACCTTGCGGTGAATGCAGAATTCACCGCAGGATTGATGAATCGAACTCGCCGAAGTGTGGGGAACAGGAGAGCACCAAAATCTGCGCTCTGAATAACCATAATAATCACATTTCCCACCAAACACTTGCTACAAACTGTGCTCTCTGTCCACTTCTATCACCTTTACTACCTGCTCCCATTGTAAAACAGCTTCAACATACAACTAATAATACATCCCTTCTATCTTCTCCCAAGGAGGACCAGCATGTCTGATTACCATATCCGGCTGTACAAGGATTCCGATTTTGTTGTGGTCAAGGAACTCTTTACCAATGGAAATCTTGAACACTCTGGTAGGGGATTCCGTCATGCCGTTAGTGTCCCGAGGAATCTGCTTTCCATACTGGCCACGTTCCTGTTCTCTCACTGGACCTCTGGATCTGGTTTCCTGTCCATCTTGGTGGTGGTCGCTGCATTAGGATTTCTGTGGCTCTCCTCTAGGCACATATATTCATCTTACGTTGAAGATTGCCTTGCCGATGACATGGTGGACGTTGAAGAATATTACCTGAAGAGGGATGGATATTGCTTTTGGGTGGCAGAGTCTGGTGGGGAAGTGGTCGGTTCAGTGGCTGCTGTCCCATCACCTTATTCCAATGGAGAGAAACTCACTGAATTGAAGAGACTGACCATCGACAAGAGGTTCAGAGGACGAGGGATTGGAAAGGTCCTGTGCCGGATGGTTATCGACTTTGCCCGGAAATCTGGAAGTGCCGCTGTTGTCTTGCAGACTTCGTTGCCCCAGGTTGATGCTCAAAAACTCTACGAGAGAATGGGTTTCCACAAAACACATACTCTACACCGATCTGACCTCAAATACAGAATTCCAGACTTTGTACATCTGATTTATCGATATGACATCCCGACAAGAAAGTAACATTATGTGATTGGACTCATGACCTGTGTATATACATAGTTACATAGGTTGAAAGAAGACGTGTGTCCATCAGGTTTAGCCTTTCACACATTACCTACTACTGAGTGTTGATCCAAAAAAAAGCAAAAAACTCAGTCTGCAACATACTGGGGAAAAAAATCCTTCTTGACCCCAGAATGGCATGAGAATTCTCTATGGATCGAGCAACTTTTACCCACATATTAAATATTATGACCCTTAATATTCTGTGTCTGCAGGATGTCATTCAGTCATTGTTTAAAGGTCTGTACAGTCTCTGACCCAACCACCTCAACAGGCAGAGAATTACACAGCTTTATTGTTCTAACTGTAAAATAGCCCTTCCTATGCTTTAGGCTGAATTTCCTTTTGTCCAATCTAAATGGGTGACCTTGTGTCCAGACAATGGTTTATAATGGCCCCGTATATATTTATTAAAGTTATCAGATCCCCTCTAAGGCCCCATATATATTTAAATAAAGTAATCGGATCCCTCTAAGGCCCAGTATATATTTATATAAGGTTATCAGATCCCCTCTAAGGCGCCGTTTCTCTAAACTAAACAGGTTTAAACTTGTTAGTCTTTCCTCATAACTTAAACCTTCCATTCCCCTTATTCCTTTAGTTGCCGTCTCTGCACTTTTTCTAGCGCTATAATATCCATTCTTAAAACAGGTGCCCAAAATTGCACAGCATATTCAAGGTGCGGTCTTACCATTGATTTATAAAGAGGCAAAATTATGTTTTCATCCCAAGCGTGAATTCCCCTTTTAATGCCGATACCTTGCTGGCCTTGGCAGCTACTGTTTGACATTGCACATTGTTACTTAGTTTGAAGTATAAGATTATTCCCAAAACTTTGCTTTGATTTCCCAACTCTGTACCATTTAGGGTATAAGTTGATGTGTGTTCTTCACTCCAAAGTGCATAACCTTGCATTTATCTACATTAAACTTCATCATTTAGGTGCACAGTCCCCCAATCTATCTAAATCCCTCTGTAGCAAAGTAACATCCTGCTCGTATTACTTTTCCTACTTTTGTGTCATCTGCAAACACTGATACATGACTTTCGATGCCTATTTCAAGGTCATTTATAAATAAATAGAATTGGTCTAATAACACAACCCTGAGGGACACCAATTACCACTGGTGTACATCTTGAAAATTTACCATTTATTACCACTCTCTGTACGCTATCTTTTAGCCAGTTTTCTATCCAAGAACAAGAATTTTCATCCAGACCAATTTTTCTTAATTTAATCAATAACCTCTTGTGTCGAAAGCTTTGGAAAGATCCACATAAAACACATCCACTGCATCCCCTGATCTATACTTATACTTACTTATTCATATAATGCAATTAAGTGAGTCTGGCATGATCTGTGTTTCATAAAACCATGCAGATTGTTGCTAATTACAGTATACCTCCCAATGAATTCCTCAATATTATCCCTTAGTAACCCCTCAAATAGTTTTCCAGCCACAGATGTTAAGCTCACAGGTCTATAATTCCCAGACAGACATTTTGAACCTTTCTTGAACATAGGGACCAGATCAGCTTTTCTCCAATCCTCTGGTACGATTCTTGAAAGACAGGAATCTTCAAAGATTAAAAAACAGAGGTTTACATATTTCAACAAATAGCTCCCTCAGTTCTCACAGGTAAATTAAATCCGGCCCTGGGGCTTTATTCACATTCACTTTCTTTAGTTGCTTGAACACCTTTCCTTGAGTAAGCCAATCACATTTTATTAGTAAGTTTTTATCAATGATTTGCATACCTCCTGTTATAGGTTTTTCTATGATAATTACTAATAAGAAGAATAATCATTAAAAATTTCTGCCATATTTTGATCTTCAGTTAACAATACCCCTGACTCAGATTTTATTGAACCTACATTTTCACTCTTGGGTTTTTAGAATTTATGTACTTGAAGAATCTTTTAGGGTTGATTTTGCTCTCTTTGACCATAGGGGTTATTCAGAGAGAGCCGATCTGGCCCTGAAATGTAACCAGATACTGAAATTCCGTGTACGGTGCCAATTCAGGGGCCATTTGGCTATTCAGAGAGCAGGTAATTCACCAAATTCTGGCGAATTGCCTGCACATACTGTGCCTGTTTGAGGGCAGTGAAATCCCCCATAGAGAAGCAATGGTTAATCTATTCAGAGAACACCGAACAGCTGAGGAATGTCAGGGAAGTTTATTCAGATGAATCCCCTAGGCTTCAATGTTAAAATTACTCCCATTTTAATTCAATATGCGCAATGACGCCAGTCGGCAGAGGGAATTCCCGGAAGCTTGACCGACATCCAAGATGTAGGCCAGCTTCGGGAGGGGACCGCGATCTGGCGCTTGTTGGTGCCGAATTGCGATCCAGCCCCCAAGGGGTTAAAGGCAGCCACCGCTTAGAAGGGCAAACTGTGCCCTTCAAAGCAGTACCTGCCTTTAGCTTGGGTCCGCATGGATGGGGTGGGAGAGAGGTCCAAATGACCTGACCCCCTCCCCTTCAGGCACCTTCTCGCACTGGCGGGGGGTGCCTGTAATAGATGTCATCGCGCTGGCACAATGACGTCTATCATGCCTGCTGGGGTCCTGGAGGCAGGGCTGACATCAAAGATGTCGGCCCGCTCCGGGGGCCGCAGCAATCAGCTGGAATCCCGGACGTTCACCGCTGCAAAGGGAGGACGCACTCAGCGCGTCCTCCACAGCGAAGTGTAATGTGGCAGGACGCGCTGAGCACATCCTCCGCATGGACGGGGTTAATTGAATATTTGAGAAAATATACACATTGTTTGCTATAACCAGATCCAGACAGGAATCCTTTCTAATTGGTGCTTCTACCAGTTGTGACATGAAGGTATCATCTAACAGGTTCAGAAACCAGATTCTCCTTGCTGAATTACCAGAGAATCACTGATTGTGACCAAGCAGAAGAGCTGGCAATTGGGCAGAGCGCCGCTGGTCTCGATCCCTGCAAATAATTCAGATGCACAGCAAGAGTTCGGACACCTGGGAGACAGACCCCGTGAGTCATCTCCCCAGTAGTTTTTAATAGAACCAGGAATGGAGAAAGTCGTTCTCCCTTCCCAGCGGCGGATTGAAATGTTAGGAGCAGAGGAGGGTGAGATGGGAGACGAAAGGCTGCTACATCGTGATCAGCAGCAAGCCCAGAACATCGCATATAGTAACCCATCTGAAGTGCTGGCTAAGGGGCAGAGTGCCGCTGGCCGCTGCCCACATTCAGAACCGGAGACAGAGACTCAGGGAGACACTCTCTGCACAATGTTTTTTGAGCAGCAGATACAAGAGCTGAGAGCGAAAGAGAAGATTCCCCTCGAACCAAAACAACAGTTTGTGTACGTGGGAGACAGACCCCGTGAGTCGTCTCCCCCACTGCTATCATCAGAAATGGAAAGAGAGAAAATTGTTCTCCTTCCCCAATCCCCAGTGGCAGATTACCGCACCGGGAGTGGATAAAGCCCTTCTGAGTCCCCAGCAACCAGGCGCTACCAGCAGATCGCCCTTCCCAGCGGAAGTGCTGGCTTTGGGGCAGAGTGTCCTACAGCAGCTCTCCCAGTATCTGCAACCCATGCCAGAATCCTGGGAGTGTGGACATTCGGCCTTACTCTCCAGCGGCTGTTTTTAGTTAAGGGTCAATGCATAAGTGATTTTACTCCCCAGCGCCTGAAACAATCTGTTCTGCGGGATGTTTTTCTGGGGTGAGAGTTTGTGACTAATGCAGGTCTAGACCAGTGGGAGGTCGAGGACCTGGTTAGTCTGTTTTGGAAGGGGGAATTAAGTAGCCTCCTGCCTACAAACTACGGCCCAGCAGTTAAACGGGAGATTTTGGGGCTGTTTGTAATTTCCCGCAACCATCAGATGCACGAGACACAGAGCTAAGTATATCCGCGGTCGCCGTTTCCTCTGAATCAGGTGAATGTGGCTTGTATAGCCACGCATCTGGAACTATTATCGTCTACTGTTCCATATTAGGGTTAAATATACAATTTCCCTCCAGAAAGTGACAGTGATGTAAATCACTTTAGACTTGAGGTGCTGGACCTGGAGGCATATTTAGGGTGCAGGCCTCATAATCCATTGGCATCTCATTGTGTAGAATGTTTGTGCAATCTGTGGTATGCAAGAATGTTATTGTCTGTCTATTGTCTGGTCCATGTGTTTCTTGTTATCTTGCTGAGAGTATTATCCATCCAGCCTACCCTTGTCTCAGGAATGTGTTGATTTCTGTTATATTTGAAAAGTTTGTAAATCTGCTGTCTGTAATCTTGTTTATCATCATGATTACCATTGTCCTGCCTCATTTATAAATGTTATGTAATGTTTAATTTAACTGTACCTAGCCTAATTAGATTTTTTCCAATAAGCAAATGTGTCTCATTATCGGTTCCGGTCTAATTAGGACTCCTAACAGTTTCTAGGGGAGATTTTGTATATTTAAATGACTCATGTGTGACCGTATAAATATATGTGTGTGTGTCCCTTATTAAAGGAGTTCCATTCTGACCCTACATGCAGTCACGACTCATGGTGTGGGCAGCCCCAGATCTACAGTCACAGTTTATTTTTGGGGGATGCTAGCAAGGCTCTCTACGTGTACCAGTCTTTAAGCTGCAGCTAAGGTACCGTAGAAAGACATGGGAGTCACGAGGAGAACACGGGTGTCCAGCAAGGAAGCGGCGTTGACAGATGTGACCCAGTCGGGGCAATGAGATCTGTTTCAACCTCTTCAGTTTACTACTTACTTAATGTCTACATAAGTTACCTTTAACTAATAATTTGACAATAAGCACCTTATAACCCACCTGGCCAACACAAATAATGTATCTACTAATGGAATTACAGGCCTTTTAATGAACAAGAAAAAACTTTATATTGAGCTGTGTGTATCTAAAAATGCATTCATACAACGCCATAGAAACCTTTATCAAGGCTAAATAATTTAAATTTTTATTTCTCATTATCGCATTTAACGTTGGTCGTATAAAGTTAAAATTGTTAAAGGGACATGCCTGCTTTGTCAGTGTGCTATGCCTTTTGATTGAGTCAGCAGTCTCTTTCAGCAGGCATTAAAATGCAAGTAAATATGATATATTTCCATATTTATCTGCTTTTCTTTCTTGGCGTTTTCCACGCCCACCTGAGGAGGCACTTTGAGCTAACCAATTGGTGATTATTCTGGAATGCATAAAAAACACACTGAGCATGTGCGACTGAGTTGTTCCTCTTCCTTCCTGCACTGTGAACTGAGTGGAGGGCAGGGCTGAGTGCCACTCCAATCTGTAACTCTTTCACCCCCAGCTACTGCAGAGACAGGGAAGGAAAGTAATCCATACACACAGGGAGAAAAGGAGACAGCAGAGAGAGGGACAACAAAGAGAAGCACAGAGACACAGCAAGAAACGGTAAAGCGAGAAAGAACGCAAGATAAAGCAGAGAGAGCGCAAGAAAAGGTGCAGTGAGAGAGCGCGCACAAGAGACAGACAGCACAAGAAAGAGTGTGAGAGTGAGTGACTGTGTGAGGGAGCTTGAGTGAGACCGTGAGTATGTAAACCATGAAAAAACGCAAGTGAGCCAGTCAGTGGGTGAGGGAGTCTGTGTGAGCGAGTCAGCTGGTGAGTGTGTGAGTGGGTCAACATGAGTGTGTGAGGGAGTCAGCGGGTGAGTGTGTGAGCGAGTCAATGGGTGAGTGTGTGAGCGAGTCAGCGGGTGAGTGTGTGAGCGAGTCAAGGGGTGAGTGAGTCTTTCTTTCACATTTGTAGATATGCTAATATTCAGTTCCTCAGTTTCCCCAGTCTGAGGTCCTGAGCGCGTACAGGGTTTCACGTCCACAGCTTGTGCTAGTTCATATGAAGCTTTGAAGGGCAGAGTAGTGGGCAGGGAGGAGGCGGGGAATATTCAGGAAGTGGGAGCTGGAGAAACACCCCTAGCTGAGGGGCGTGCCTAGATAAGATGAAATTACAGAGTTTAAAGCAAGAAAATAAAAAATTTAGACATTTTTAAAGCTTTTGTTGATATATTCTAATTTTTCTATTGGTATAAAAGTCTTTAACTGTCATTTTAAATAAAACAATTCTAGACTTCTACATGACCCTTTAAGCTGGGATGTTGCACTGATCTTGGTGCTGTACTGACGATTTTGGCATTGGCCTAGGTATATCCACTAGTCAGCCTTTCACAAGAACAATAATTCCATTCACATAAAGCAGTGCTTCTGTTTTAAGGAGTAAAATAATAACACAGCCTCGGACGAAGTTGTCTATCCACCCATTTGTTAGCAGTTTTGCAGCACTGATTAGTTACCCAAAACGAACTAGAATAAAAGTATATATAATTTTCGAAGACTTGAAATCATGTTATGCCCAGGGATGAAGAGCTGATGTGTCCAGTGCTTGCGTCGGATCAGTATCATTTATACTTTTTATATCTAAAAGGCCGGGGATTTCACAAACTAGAGTGGCTTGTGGCCTTCTAGAGCTGACAAACACCTGCTTATTGCAATAAAACATGCAGTCCCTGTCTTACTATACTGATACAAACACTAATGGAGACAGTGGACACTCTTTACTAGTGCCTCGTGTTAAAAATGTATTATGTGACCTCATGGAGTTTTCACTGGGTAATGTTGCTACACATTTGTGCTCTGTAAGTGTCAAACATTCTCCTTTGTGGAATCTATAGAAGTTAATCATTTATGTTAATGTATAATGTAAATAGTTTATAGCCCAATACACCAGACTTGTGGGATGTTTGGATCCATTCCAAAGGGCAGGATCGTAAACCAGGAACAAAATCCGCAGAATTCCTTGATTCTAGCCACAAATCTGTGTGAACTAGGGGTTTCCAGTCGGCTGTCTGAACACGGTATGCCACAACATGAATATGTAATGTTTTTCTATATTCTGTCACTTTGTATATCTGTATGGGTATCCTACGCTCCTTGTGTCTCGTTACACAGCTCTCACTCATTGGTGAACAAGATGGGCACCACATAAAGCTCTGGAACTAGAGTCATTACTTCAAGATATAAGCAATATAAGAACAGGGATGGAGCCGCACCACACAAAAACAAAAGATTTAGACTTTAAAAAAACAAATTTTTCTAAAATGAGATTTTGTGTGAAGGAGTCATTATCAGACTGGAGGAGTTTAAAGGGAGTCCAGGAGAAATGGGATTATTTAAAGGAAACATTATTGAAGGCCACAGGAAATTGCATTCGGCTTGTTAGCAAAAACAAAAAAGGGAAGAAACCACTGTGGTACTCTGCAGAAGTGGCCAAAATAGTGAAGAACAAAAAGATAGCATTCAATAATTATAAAAAAACTCAGAGTGAAGAAGATAGGCAAACCTATAAAATTAGGCAGAAAGCGGCAAAGCAATTTATAAGAGCTTCCAAAGCACACGCAGAAGAGAAAATAGCTCAGTCAGTAAAAAAGGGGGACAAAACATTTTTTAGATACATAAACGAGAAAAGAAAAGTAAAACAAGGATTAGTTAGATTAAAAACAAAGGAAGGAAGGTATGTAGAAGAGGATAAAAGTCTCGCTGACTGCCTCAATGAATATTTTTGTTCAGTCTTTGCAGAAGAAAAGGAAGGAAAGGGACCTCAGTTAGGAGAGAACACTAAAGAGACATTTACATATGAGTTTACAGAGGAGGAGGTTCTACAGCAGCTGTCTAAAGTAAAGACAAATAAGTCAATGGGGCCTGATGGGATCCACCCTAAATTATTAAAAGAGCTCAGTGATCTAATAGCAAAACCGTTAACAGATTTATTTAACCAATCCTTGTTAACGGGAGTCGTCCCAGAAGACTGGAAATTAGCAAATGTTGTGCCCATTTACAAGAAGGGTAGTAGGGAGGAATCGGGGAACTATAGGCCAGTTAGTCTTACGTCAGTAGTGGGGAAATTAATGGAAACCATGTTAAAGGAAAGGATTATTGAACATCTAAAAACACATAGATTACAGGATCAGAAACAACATGAGTTTACCTCAGGGAGATCATGCCAAACTAATCTTATTGATTTTTTTGATTGGGTAACAAAAATAATAGACACAGGTGGTGCACTAGACATTGCTTATTTAGATTTCAGTAATGCTTTTGATACTGTTCCGCATAGAAGGCTTATCAATAAATTGCAATCTTTGAGCTTGGATTCCAATATTGTTGAATGGATTAGGCAGTGGCTGAGTGACAGGCAACAGAGGGTTATGGTAAATGGAGTTTATTCGGCGCAAGGTCTTGTTACCAGTGGGGTACCTCAGGGGTCAGTACTTGGACCCATTCTCTTTAATATTTTTATTAGTGATATTGCAGAAGGTATTAATGAAAAAGTATGTATTTTTGCTGATGACACAAAGATTTGCAACAGGTTTGACGTTCCTGGAGGGATCAGCCAAATGACAAATGATTTAGGTAAACAAAAAAAATGCTCGGAGCTGTGGCAATTGAGTTTTAATGTGGATAAGTGCAAGATAATGCACCTGGGACGTAAAAACCCAAGGGCTGAATATAGAATATTTGATACAGTCCTAACCTCAACATCTGAGGAAAGGGATTTAGGGGTCATTATTTCAGAGGATCTAAGGGTAAGTAGTCAATGTAATAGAGCAGCAGGAAATGCTAGCAGAATGCATGGTTGTGTAGGGAGAGGTATTAGCAGTAAGAAAAGGGAAGTGCTCATGCCACTGTACAGAGCACTGGTGAGACCTCACTTGGAGTACTGTGTGCAGTACTGGAGACCGTATCTCCAGAAGGATATAGACATCAAGAAACGTCTGGCCAACATGGTGATCCAGAAGGTGCAGCTGTGTGAAAGGTCTCTAGATACACTTCCTCAAGCTGACTCATGCTTTTGACTACCTCAGCTAACATAGCAGACACTTCAGGCAACCTTCACACTGTGGTGACGGCCTCTTCAGTGCTATGTCCTGGTGAGTCGTAGGTGAGTCTCTGGGGCGGTCGAACAGAGCGTTTTGGTTCTGGCTCAATCAGTTCCTCTTCAGGTGGACGTACTACAGGCGCCGGTTCAGTTCTTCTTTCTACCACTGGAGCAGACATCTCTTCGGAGTATGACCGCTCCAGTGAAGGCATAGAACTGTAGTCATAAGATTCGACTTCAGGAACCACAGGGATTGCAACAGTCTCAGGGACTTCTAACTGAAATTCAGGAGCTTCAGGCCTCAAATTACTTTCCCACCATTCAGGAACCGAGATAACCTCTTCAGGTTCCGGTGAGCGCATCCAGTCCAGACAAAAACTCTCTTCCTCACTGTCCCTTTCGCTCTCTTCAACAGCCCGGGTCTGCTGAGACCGAGTAACGGGAGGCAAACGTGGAGCAGGCGGATTTGGCAGAGAAAGTTCGTCCCCAACTGGTATCCTCACAGCCTCTCTCAAAGGTAGTAAATGATTCCGGTGCCAGTTCTTAAGAGGCCCAGCCTTTCCATCCGGCCGGATTTGATACACCGGCAGACCCGGCAGTTGCTTGCAGACAATGTAGACTTGAGAACTCCATCTATCCGCTAACTTGTGCCTCGCAGCAGCACCCAAGTTCTTCAACAAAACCCTATCACCGGGTTGCAGATCCTGTATCCGAACTTTCAAGTCATAGTTCCTTTTATTCCTCTGTTCCCTGTTTCCTGAGGTCAAACGGGCCTGGTCAAACGCAGAGGCCAGATTCTTGCGAAGTCTATCCACATAATTTCTATGGGAAGCTACCGATGTCTGGTCCAGAGATAGCCCAAACGCCAAATCAACTGGCAGTCGAGCTTCTCTTCCAAACATAAGACGGTACGGTGAGTATCCAGTGGCATCACTTTCCGTACTGTTATATGCATGTACTAGCGTAGCTATGTGACGACTCCAGCTCTGATTTTCTGTGTTTGACAGTGTCCCCAGCATATTTAGCAACGTGCGATTGAACCTTTCAGGCAGAGCATCACCTTGAGGGTGATATGGTGTAGTTCGGGTCTCTTGGAGTCCCAACAGTTCCAGTAGTTGCCCGACAAGCCGGCTTTCAAAGTCTCTACCCTGATCGGAGTGTATTCTCCTTGGTAGACCGTAGTGAACAAAGAACTTTTCCATCAGGACCTTCGCCACTGTCGGAGCGCGCTGATCTTTTGTGGAAAAGGCTTGGGCGTAACGTGTGAAGTGATCAGTCACTATAAGAATATTTCCCTGCCCACTAGCATCCGGCTCTAAGCACAGGAAGTCAATGCACACCAAATCCATGGGTCCTAGACTTTACAGATGGCTCATTGGAGCGGTTCGGGTCGGTAGGGTCTTCCTTTGAATACACCTCAGACATGAATGGCAGTAACTTTCCACTTCAGCTCTCATGCAAGGCCAATAGAACCTGTCTCACACCAGATTAAAAGTCCTTTCTGCGCCCAAATGTCCATGCTCATCATGTAGCGATCGCAGCACACTCTCCCTATGTTTAGTGGGAAGGAATAACTGTTGGGTCTCTTCAGCATTGGTTGAGGGGCCCCTTCGGTAGACCACCCCATCCAACATCTTCAACCGTTCCCACTCTTTGTAGACCAATCTGGCTCCATCTGGGGAATTGGTCAGCAGAATTTCACGCTGGTTCGCAGTTAGGGCCTTTATGGTTAACGCAATTAAAGGGTCTCTGGCCTGATCATCTCTCAGGTCCTGTTTTGAAAAGGTAGGTAGACTTTCATCCCTCAATTGCGTAGGCTTGCAGTAGAACTCCGGAACAGCTGCAGCCATGACTCCTATGGCCTCCGCTTCAATCCCTCCCTTGACCCGGCGCTCTGCTCCTTGACACAAAGCTTGGACCCCGTCTGGAGTTAACTGAGTCCATTCTGTAGTGTAGGGTCTTCTCGACAAAGCATCAGCATCTCGATTATTCACCCCAGGGCGATACTTCAGGCTGAACCGAAACCCTGACAGAGCGGCCAACCACCGATGTCCCGTTGCGTCCAGTTTTGCAGTAGTAAGGATGTAGGTAAGAGGATTGTTATCCGTCTTTATCACAAACTCGGCCCCATACAGATAGTCCTTTAGCTTGTCTACCACTGCCCACTTTAAGACTAGGAACTCCAACTTGTGGGTAGGATAGTTCTTTTCGGAAGGCGTAAGGTTCCGGCTCACATACGCTACAGGCCTCAGCAATCCACCATACTCTTGATACAGGACTCCTCCTAGACCTTCTCTGCTGGCATCCACATGTATCTCGTACGGCTTGTGAGGATCCGCATAGGCCAAGACAGGAGCTCGAATTAAAGTCTCTTTCAGCTTCATAAAAGCACCTTCACACTGACTGGTCCACTCTCCCTGGATGGACTCTCGAGCTTTCCTCGGCCCTGGAGCAGACGGATTTCGGTCGGAGACCTTGTGGCCTTCTTCTGTGCTTTCCTTCTGTAGGAGCTTGTTCAGTGGTTGAGCTATTTTTGCGAATCCTCCTACAAATCTTTGATAATAGGAACAGAACCCCAAGAAAGATCTAAGTTCAGTGACGTTGCGGGGTCTAGGCCAAGAAGCTACGGCCTCCAACTTCCGAGGATCTGTCGAAACGCCTTCTGCTGAGACCACATGTCCCAGATACGTAACAGACGGTAAACAGAATTTACATTTCTCCAGAGACAGTTTCAATCCCTCTTCATGGAGCCTCTTCAAGACCTTCTCCAAACGTTGCTCATGTTCTTCCAGAGTCTTCCCAAACACAATTATGTCATCCAGGTACACTAATACTTCGATCAGATTCATGTCCCCGACTGTCTTCTCCATTAACCGCTGGAACGTGGCTGGAGCCCCCGTAAGGCCTTGAGGCATTCTGTTGAATTCGAAGAACCCCAGTGGACAGATGAACGCAGTCTTTTCTTTGTCTTCAGGATGCATTGGTATCTGGTGATATCCACTTCGCAGGTCTAGCACACTAAACCATTTTGCTCCAGACAAACACTGTAAGGCATCTTCTATCCGAGGAGTAGCATATTGGTCTGGGATGGTTCTCCGATTCAGCGTGCGATAGTCTATGCATAGGCGGACAGAACCATTCTTCTTTCGGACCATTACTATTGGAGATGCATATGGACTCCTGGACTCTTGGATCACCATGGTTCTTTGCAGTTCATTCAACTGTTCTCGTAGATCATCCAAGTCTCCCAGCGGAACTCGTCTTGACCTTTCACGAAACGGCTTGTCTTCTTGTAATCGAATGCGGTGCTCAGTACTCTACATCGAACTCATCTTTCGAGAACAAGTCTCTCCACTTTAGAACTTGGGACTGAAGACGTTTCTTCCATTCAGGTGAAATGGGAGCGTCCTTGGGGTAGAATCTTTCATCTGGAATCTCTTTATCCACTCCCCCTCCTAAATCGGTAGGAGAGAGGGGCGTAGCGGACGCTACTTGCCCGATAGGCATTCGTGCTTTAAGGACTACTGGAGAATCAGACACATTGCACACACTGACCGAGACTCTTCCTCGTGTTCTTTTCAAAGCTTTAGTGGAGATTATTTCAGGGATTACTTCTACTCCGGCTTCACCCCATGATTAAAATCAGTTTCCAGTACCACATAGGGACTTGGTTGCGATCCGTTCAATTTGACTGAAGCCCAGAAACTCGTTACTTCTCCTGCTTGCAGAACCTTATCTGTTCCTTCCAATCTCCACAGGTGCCCCACTTCAGCAGGTGCCTTCTGTTCTTCGACCATTCTCTGATAGACTGGACGTAACATTGGGTGTACTCCTTTAGTAGAACCTTCTTCCAGCACGATAGGTGTCAGGAGACGTCGCACCAAATCAGTATTCGTCCCCACTATCATGGAACTCCTGTTTGCCCCTGAAGGCCGAGGACACACAATGGCCAATGCATCACAACCTCCTGACTGTCCAATGACTTCGGATCCGATCTCCAACTTCACCTGTAGATACCCGTCATAGGGGAGTTTCTCAGTTCCGATACCCCAGATTTCCAGATCCTTCAATTTCTGTAGAGGTATGTGCTTCAAGTGTCTCTCATAGAAATCTCTGTAAATCAATGTCACTTGAGCCCCTGAGTCCAACAGAGCTTTAGTGTAGACTCCCTCCACTTGGATTGGCACAATAGGGGAAGGACCTATCAGCTGGTCAGGAAACTTGGTTGTAGTAACAGGAAGTTTAGACCCAGTTTGTTGTACCCTGGCCTTCTTGGCCCGTGTAGGTTTTGGGTGTGCATTGCTTCCCCATGACATAGGTCTGGATGCTAAGGGAGTGACTCTTTCAGTCCTGGAAGGCTTGGCAGTTGGCCAGACTTTGGGCCCTCTCGCCCTCTTAGTCCTGGCTTGATTTTTGGAGCGGGTTTCAACCTTTTGGCACCTGGTTTGCTCCCTTACCAGGGCCCTCTGGAGTTTCCCGCCTGCAGGGTGGATAACAGTTTCTCCACAGCCTTTAGGAGTTCTTCGATCGGTTTCTTTTCAGCCCTCCCTTGTGGGCATTGAGCCCTGAAATGGCCGATTTCCCCGCAGCCAAAACATTTCTTTCTCGGGAGTGTGAGCATATTTCCTTATTGCGGTTCACTTGGAGACCCCCTGTTCGAGGCTACAGCAACCCCTTCAGTTATGGTGTCCTTAGCCGACAGCAACGTCATTAACTCCATCATTTGCAACATCTGAGTTTTTAAAGCCAGCACTTCAGTCTGTATGTCTGCTACACAGAGAGTTCCTACTTCTGCGGTGAAAACTGTGTGCGAAGCATTTGCAACCTTTTTAGCCTTTATCAAGGCCTCTTCTTCTCGGATAGCTTTGACCAGTTTGGAATAGGTCAGTCTCGTGCTCTGGTATCTAGTCTGAAATTTCAACATTATGGGATCCAGTGGGAGTGCTCCTTTGAAAATTTGATCCATCAAAGCTTTGCTTGCATGACTCGGTTCCATGCCCCCTTTAAGAATGACCTGATGGATGATTTTATCCAGCCGCCAGACATATGTGGACAATTCTTCTCCTTCCTTTTGATAGGTGTGAGAGAACTTGTGGATAAGCTCGGCACAATCCTCCACTCCCCCGAAAATTTCCTGTAAAGCTTCTAGATACTCCGCAGCAGTGCAGCCGGGCTTGTCCCTTTTTAGATTTCGAATGACACCTGAAGCAGGACCTCTTAGGCTCTCGATCAACCTTTGTCTCTTCACGGTGTCAGCAACTTCCCATTCTTCCACTGCTTGCACTGCCTGATCTATCCAAGTCTCAAAGTCCTCATCTCCAGTTGGCACAGGGACCTTACCAGAATAAAACCGTAACTTGCGATATCCGTAATTGGGAGACGCAGCAGAGTTTTTGGCTAGTGTTTCCACCGGTTTCCCCATAGTGGTGAAAAATGTAGCAGGAGGGATCCCTGTAGTTGGGGTAACATCGGGAACATTTGCGTGATCACCACGTGGTGTACTTGGCTGGACCAGTCGAACTTCCACATCGTCGGTCAGCTTCACACTCGCGCCCTGAAAACACACTGGAACACCCTTTCTCCACTCAAAAAGAACATACGTGTGAGAGGTATCTGGGTTCTCTTTAATGTCCAGGATTAACCCCTGATGATCTGGCGTCAGCGCAGCCATGGCCTGGCGAATCTGATCTTCGGCCCAAGTGTCTGCAGGAATATCCATGACTATACACAATTCTAACTGACTACTGTGCTCCTCACACCACTTGGCAGCAGTGTCTGGATCCATATTTAACCCTTTAAATGCGTTTTTTCCAGAGACTGGATCCCGAAAACGAGCCCCCACGTGTAGCGCTCACTCCCGGAGGAGCCGCTGAAATTGAACCTCGGGTCAGTCTCCCCGCACTAGGGAATAAATATACTCCAGCACCGCCGTGGATTTTATAAATTATATAGTTTACTAGAATAAATGGCATATAATGAATAACACGGTATACATATATATATTTACAGTACTTCGTAATGTGGGAAACGCACAGCGGAAAAGAGAAAAATATATCTTTAACCCCCTTTGTGGTTGGGGAGTGAGTCCCGTACAGGTTATGTCCCAAGAATGTAGGTGTGTGTGTGTGATGGTACCCAGGTACAATATTCAACTGGCCAGTGAATTATTTATGAGGTATCTTCGACTAGTCAAGTTGGGGCCCTGTGGGTTTTTTAAACAAACAGCAGCGTGCTTTCTATTTTCACAACGGCCTGGAAGGCCTCTCACCCATCCACCAGATACTTGGTGCTCCGCTCGACCCAGGACGTCTCTCCGCTCGATTTTGACTGGGATTCTATGGGTTACCGGATCCGCTGTCTTGCTTTCCTTTAGCTGCCGCAAGATGTCCAGCTCACCGCCTGCACTCCCTGTCAGATCGATTTGCGGTGCTCCTAACTCGGGGTACTCCAGCTCACTCGATATCAGCGTGGGTATTCTGGTGTATCACTGGGTCTTTCTCTTGTAAGGCTGAATAACCCGGTCTTTATCTCTGTCAGGCCCCAGCTGCACTCCGGCCTGGTCACTGTCACGTTCTGCAGCACTGTGTCTTGCTTCTCTCATTCCCTGGCGCGCTCTGCCAGCTCTCTCCACGAGGCTCAGGATGTCAGCATCTGTCTCCCACCCACTTCCTGTGTCCGCTGCCAAAGCATGCCGGGAAATGTAGTCCCAATGTTCAGTGTCTCACATCGCACTTGTCTCCCTCCGGTGGCCAAAAACAAGTACTACAACGGCAGGGGATTTAAAACCAGCGCTACAAGTGAATCATCGGACAGAAGCGATCACGTGTTGAAGTCGCGGAAGGGGAACGGCGTGATGACGCGGCGCCCTCCAGGTTGAAAAGAAGAAGTCTGAGACATGTTCCTTGCCCTGACGTGGTTTACACTCCTCTCAGTGCTCATGCAATATCCTCTGATTTAACCTGTTATTGACTCCAGCTTGTCTGACTATTTCTCCCAGCTTTTGAACCCTGGCAATTCTGACTACCTGCTCTGGCATACGACCCTTGGCAAGTCTGACTACCTACTCTGGCATACGACCCTTGGGAAGTCTGACTACCCGCTCTGGCATACAATCCTTGGCAAATTCTGACTACCTGCTCTGGCATATAACCCTTGACATACCCCTGACGATCCGTTTGTATTAACCCCTGATTGTCTGTGATTTTTCTTTATCGGTGTATACATTTGTTGTTGTTTGTATCTCAAACATATGTAGTTATTCCGGCCAGATAAAGGACTGGCATTGTAGAATAGCTCGTCTGCATGCCGGGATCAGACAGTATATCCAGGAGGTATGTGACAGTTACAGATGTTTCACTTTCTGTTTCTCTTGTACCATCTTTGACCCATACCTTTAATCTTTCTTTAACAACTTCGGTGGCTGAGGACGCAGGTCCGCAGGTCCTGCAGCAGGAAGGGTTGGCTGCGGAAGACGCGCTGAGCGAGTTGTGCCCCCCGGTGCGGGCTGACATCTTGGATGTCAGCCCGTCAATCCGGGACCGTCACGGGCACAATATATGTCGCAATGACATCTATTTCAGGCATCCCCCCGCGTGTGCGGAGGAGGCGCCTGAAAGGGAGGGGGGGAGGTCCTTCGGACCTCTCTCCTTCCCGATCGCGGGGGTCCTGAGCTTAATGCCAGGCACCGTTTGGAAGGGCACAGCCTGCCCTTCCAAATGGTACCGGGCATCAACCCCATGGGGGCCGGATCACGAATCGGTGCCGAAAAGCACTGGTTCGTGGTCCTTTCCCGGAGCTGGCCGACATCTTGGATGTCAGCCAAGCCTCCGGGAACTCCCCCTGAGGACTGGCGTCATCGTGCTATGCACGATGACGCCAGTCCTCAGGGGGAGTTCCTGGAGGCTTGGTAGACATCCAAGATGATACGTTATGTCATGTCTGTATATTATAACAAAAAATGCAATAAAATTGGAATTTTCAATAATTTATTATGTGTAAAGTGTTTTTTTTCACATTTTAACATGCGATCGTTTGCGGTTATATTTTGTATGGGGTGCACTTGTTAAAAAAATTAGAAATGGGGTCTCGTTACATTTTTTTGGGGGAACCGCATACAAACATCGTTAGTGCAGCATTATTGTTCACATTATAATTGAAATGGGAACAATATTGCTGCATTAACAAAAAAAAAAAAAAAAAACTTGTTTATTTATTTATTTATTTTATTTATGTTTTTTAAAAAAAAAACATTTTTCATGCTCATGTTTGGTATCGTTGGAAAGGTCATGCTCTGGCCGATCCAAAGATATCAAACATTAACCCCTAGCTGCCACGGATCATTTTTAAATGTCCCCGGGAACATAAAATAAAACTTTTTTTTCTTTCTCTACCTGGCTGAATGTATTTAATTATATATATTAGATATATTCAGCCAGGTAGAGGGGGGTGGCATGTGGGCTGCGCGGGGTCTCAGGCAGTGGGTTTTTTTGTGTGTGTATATTTTTAGCAAATTTATAGGGGAAGGTAATGGCATGTAATATATATATATATATATATATATATAGATAAGATATATATCTATATTATTATAAATATATATATCCAGACTTGTATTACACACACATTTTGGCAACTAATTGCCCCCCCATTTGGCTGATCCCTCCAGAAGAAATGTTGAACCCGATAGAGCAGAGAATAATATATATATATTCTCTGCTCTGTCGGGTTCAACATTTCTTCTGGAGGGATCAGCCAAATGGGGGGCGCATTTAGTTGAGATTGTCCACATTCCACCCCCCATGTGCGTATGTGTATATATGGTCTGAGGTCTGTGGGTGGGTGTGTATATATATATATATCTGCGTATTGATATATACATATATATAGGTCTGCGTGTTGATATATACGTATATGTCTGTGTGTTATCAATGCATCCCTACTCTATACACAGTGCTCTGTGTCCCTGTAATATATATGATCAGGGGTTACCTTTTTTATATTTTTATACTATTCCTATTAAATTAACAGTAATTTTTGATGTATTTTATTCAGTAGAAACTTTTTTTGCCTATATAACATGTGCTTTGTGAAAATACAACGGTTTTGTGTGTACATTTTAATTTAGCTAGTGGATTCCTGTCCAGTGCGGTGAGAAGCAAACGTAATGCAGTGTAGACACGCTGCGAGGCGCAGCGGAGTGAAGTCAAGCCTGCAAAATGTTTGCTTCTCTTCACTTCACTATGCTCTGCATCACTACACGCTCAGTGTGTCTCAGCCTTTATTCCCGCATTGCTAGCTTACCGAATCAGTTTGTATACTTGTTACTGAACCTGCTTGTTCTGAGGAGCCGATCTGTTACCGACTTTGCCTGCCATTTGACTATTCTCTCTGTGTATTCCCTGCCTGTTCTGTTTGCTTCCTGTTGCTACTGGTGTGCGCCAATTCTCACTATATACAGTAGCGCAGTACAACTGCCTAAACATTGCTGACCCGGTTTTGTTATAGCTGCTGATGTAACTGAATAGATCGGGGATCTCTTCTGCATTACCAAAACCTCCACCACTGCACTCTTCCACAATACCTCAGAGGGGTTACGGTGTGAAGGCACTTGCTGCCACCAAAGGCACAATTTTTGGGTGCACTGCCACTGAAGCCTATACCAGATTCATATAATTGTAATATTGGACTGCAGGGTCCAACCCTGCACTCTTCCACAATACCACAGAGGGGTTACAGTGTGACGGCACTGTTGCCGACACTAAAGGCCCAATTTTAAAGCACCTATTGTCACTTTCATCCAAAGCTTGCATAAGTTTCACCAGAATTTAGCCCAAAAAATCACTAAACTTGTTCTGCGTATCCTAAAATGTCTCCTCTTTTCATACAGGCTGCCGCCCCAAACAGTTGTTTATGAATAGATTAAAGGAAAACCATTTACCATCATTTGAAATGTCATTTTTTTGTTTTTAAATGTTTCTATACATCTTAGAAATCCGCCACTTCACGGGCAGGTTATGGGGACCTCCTATGCACGATATTTGAATGAATTTTTCGTTTTTATTCTTAACGTTTATTTCATGGAAACCTCACTGTTCCTTTAACCACTTGGCTGCAATGGACGCGCTCAGCGCGTCCAGCCAAGTGGTTCTCCTGTGCTACGGACGCGCTCAGCGCGTCCGAGCACAGGAGGCAGCAATCCGCCGGATTCCGGCGGATTTCTGCGCCCCCCCGGTGTGGACTGACATCTTGGATGTCAGCCCAGCACTCAGGAGCCCGGCGGGGACATTAGATGTCATCGCGGCGACGTGATGACATTGAATTCAGGTGCCCCCCCGCATGTGCGGAGGAGGCGCCTGAAAGGGAGGGGGGGAGGTCCTTAGGACCTCTCTCCCTCCCGATCGCCGGGGAGCAGGGAGTTAATACAGGCACTGCTTGGAAGGGCACAGCCTGCCCTTCCAAACGGTGGCTGTCATTAACCCCTGGGGAGCCGGATCACGAATCGGCGCTGAAAAGCGCCGGTTCGTGATCCTTTCCCGGAGCTGGCCGACATCTTGGATGTTGGCCAAGCCTCCAGGAACTCCCCCTGAGGACTGGCATCATCGTGCATAGCACGATGACGCCAGTCCTGGAGTTAACCCCTAGCTGCCACCAACGGTGGAGATAGGGGGTTCCCATGAACCCCCTATCTCCCGATCCGTGGCAGCTAGGGGTTAAAGTTTGGTACTGTTGGATCGGCCAGAGCATGGCCGTTCCATCGATACCAAACACGACTGTGAAAAAAGTTTTTTAAAAAAAATAAAAATTAAAAATAAAAATAAAAAAATATTTAAAAAGTTTTTTTTTTTTGGTTTGTTAATGCAGCAATATTGTTCCCATTTCAATTATAATGTGAACAATGATGCTGCACTAACGATTTTTGTATGCGGTGCGTTTGTTAAAAATCGCGTAATTTCTCCAAAAAATAAATGTAACGAGACCCCATTTCTAATTTTTTTAACAAGCGCACCACATACAAAATATAACCGCAATTTCTCGCATGTTAAAATGTGAAAAAAATACACTTTACACGTTGTAAATTATTGACAATTCATATTTTATTGCATTTTTTGTTATAATATACAGACAGGTCATGACGTAAACATATAATAATGACATATTATTAATCTGCCGAGTCTGACGGAAAGAACGATATATAATATGTCTGGGTCATATACTTAAATAAGCCTTCAAAACACGTTTAAACATGATGAGCAAAACCGGTAAATATGACCTCAGCACAGAGGCGTGAAACGCCTCAGCAGCGAAAGGGTTAAAAACTTTTTTAAAAAAACTTTTTGTCCTTGTTTCCTGTCCCCCAGAGCACTACCCGGACCCCCATACACCTTTTATGGCAAATATCTTGCATATATGCCCTCTTGGAGGGCACTCTAAAAATCAAACTTTCGAATCCCATTGACTTGCATTGACTTCGGTTCGTGTTCGTGTTCGAGTTCGAACTCGAACTTTTGAAATTGTTCGAGTTCGAATGCGAACCGAACACGGGGGTGTTCAGCTCATCACTAATTGTAAAGCAATGTGGAAACTGTTGGCGCTATATAAATGATGACAATAATAATAGTAATAATAATAATAATGTTATAGGTTGACATTCATGCTCAACTGTTGGAGTTCCTTTAGTCAACTAGTGTAGAGTAAGGATTCCTCGATCCTATCTCGGGGATTGGGAGCTTATCTATGGATTTTTTGGGGATCAGCAGAGTCCCAAGCCCCAACCCTTTCATTCGGTGGCGTCACATGGCACCAATAGAGAACTGGATAGAGCAGTACAGGACAGCTGCATCAATGGGCGTGCAACAAGCAGTATACGGAGCACAGCAAGTCTTGGGTTCCCGTCGACGTATAAGTCATGCCCACTCCATCACAGCCGGTGCTAGGATTGGCTGCTGAGGAAGCGTTAGGGTCCTATATCGGAACAGGGCCTGTATCCAACTTTTGAAAGATTCTGATCAGACAGGGGATACAGGAAGACTGCTCGGGCGATCCATAGTGTGGACTATATGTTTCTGTGAAATTTAGCAATCAATTTCTCCTGTCACCCATGTGTCGGGGTCTTTATCAGTCATACAGTCTAGATGCCATCTTCTATTTGTCCTATATGAATGAATTAGCTCATATTTAATGGCGGATACTTACAAATCACTGACTTCATCAACAACAATTATTTTCAAGAACTCTCATAATTAATGTGACATTCCATGGTAGATTCTGATACCCATGAATCAGGGGACGGACGGGTAGGAACGCGTGGGAACACAGTTCCTCCACTATGTCTGCAAAGTTTGTTCTCTTTCTGCCCACGCAGATGATTTTATTATAATAAGTATATATTCTTATGATATTATTCTCATAACGATCCAATAAAACGCAGTATATATAATTAATTTCACATTTGAGTGTTGAGAGGTGGGTTAAATGCAAGCTGACAATGCTGAATAGGAGCCAAAAATGTTGGCGATTTCCCACATTTATTTCTTAGGACTTGACCCCTGCCATGAATAGGTTATAAAAGGTCAATTAATGAGGCCAAAATCCCTAGAAACAATCTAAAAGTATCACAAAAATCTTGTATTGCCGACAACTCAACACCCAGGCGTTAAAATCTTCTGCAATTCCAGGCAGGTGTTTGGCCACTGGAAGGTAAGTCTCTTATGGATTCTAGGGTAGGTTATTATTATTATTCTTTATTTATAAAGCGCCAGCATATTCCGCAGCGCTGTACAATAAGCACAGTATAGACAGGGTTACAATACATTGAACAACATTTGACAAACAGTACAGGAGGAGATGAGGGCCCTATTCCCGTAGGAACTCACAATCTAGGAGGGTTGGGGTTGGAAACAGGAGGAGAGGACTGTAAGGTGAGAGTGAATGATGGTTGCGTCAGTGAGTTGGGTGGTAGGCTTCCCTAAATAGGAATGTTTTAAGAGAGCGTTTGAAGGAAGAGAAGTTAGGGGAAAGTCTGACAGTACGAGGGAGAGCGTTCCAGAGAGTGGGGGCTGCGCGTGAGAAATCCTGCAGTCTATCATGGGAAGAGGTGATGCGGGGTGAAGCTAGGCGCAGGTCACTGTTTGACCTTAGGGAGTGGGCTGGGGTGTATTTGGTGATTAGTGAGGACAGGTAGTGGGGAGCTGAGTTAGTGAGGATTTTGTAGGTAAGGATAAGGATTTTGAACTTAATTCTGCAGTGGATGGGGAGCCAGTGAAGGGACTCGCAGAGGGGAGCGGCAGAGACAGAGCGGCGGGTGAGGTGAATTAGCCTGGCGGAGGCGTTCAGGATGGATTGTAGGGGGAGAGGTGGGACAGAGGGAGGCCAGATAAGAGATTATTGCAATAGTCGAGTCGGGAGATTACCAGGGCGTGTATGAGTTGTTTTGTGGCGACAGCGGTAAGAAATGGCCGAATTCTGTAAATATTACGCAGTTGGTATCGGCAGGAGGAGGAAAGAGACTTGATGTGGGGGATGAAGGAAAGAGCAGAGTCAAGTGTAACTCCAAGACAGCGAACTTGGTTTGATGGGGAGATGGTGATACCCTCCACCGTGATCGAGAAGTCAGGAGGTGGGGCGGCATTAGAGGGAGGAATAAGTAGGAGCTCAGTCTTTGACATGTTGATCTTTAGGTGGTGGGAGGCCATCCAGGAGGAGATGCCAGATAAACAGTCACTGACTTTGGAAAGGACAGGGGGAGAGAGATCAGGGGTAGAGAGGTAGATCTGAGTGTCATCAGCGTAGAGGTGGTAATTAAAGCCAAAGCTGTTGATGATTTTGCCCAGGGAGGAGGTGTAGATGGAAAAGAGCAGAGGACCAAGGACAGAGCCTTGAGGTACACCAACAGATAGAGGCAATGAGGAGGAGGAGTTACCAGCAAAGGACACACAGAAGGACCTGTTGGATAAATAGGAGTCAATCCAAGCAAGTGCAGTGTCACCGAGACCCAGAGAGTTGAGGGTCAGTAGAAGGAGGGGGTGGTCAACAGTGTCAAAAGCAGCCGAGAGGTCAAGCAGGATGAGAATAGAATAGTGGCCGTGTTTTTTAGCAGTTAGGAGGTCGTTGGTGACTTTGGTGAGGGCAGTTTCAGTTGAGTGTAGGGGACGGAAGCCAGATTGCAGGGGGTCAAGTAGGGAATTGGAGGACAGGAAGATGGAGAGGCGGTTGAAGACTAGTTTTTCTAAGAGCTTAGAGGTAAAGGGAAGCAGGGATACAGGACGGTAGTTGGATGGAGAGTTGGGATCTAGGGATGGTTTCTTTAGTAAAGGGGTAACTAGCGCGTGTTTGAAGGCGGATGGAAAGGAGCCAGTGGAGAGAGATAGGTTGAAGATGTGTGTGAGAGCAGGGGTGAGGGAGGAGGAGAGGGGAGGAATTAGATGTGAGGGAATGGGGTCGAGCGGGCATGTGGTGAGATGTGAGGAGGACAATAAGGAATTGACTTCCTCCTCAGTGGTTGGGAGGAAGCGGCAGAGGGTGGCAGATGGGACCTGTGGGAGTGGAGGTGGCAGATAACTATCTTGTGTTGGGATGTTGCTTCTGATAGTTAAAGTTTTACTGAGGAAGTAGTCTGCCAGGTCTTGAGCGCTGAAGGCAGCTGAGGGGGGAGGTGCAGGTGGGTAGAGGAGGGTGTTGAAGGTGGACCAGAGCCGTTTAGGGTTGGAGGACAGCGTAGATATAAGAGATGAGAAGAAGGATTGTTTGGCCAAGTGGAGGGCAGAGGTGTATGACCGGAGAATAAACTTGAAGTGAACAAAATCAGCTTCAGAGCGGGATTTCCTCCAGGCACGCTCTGCGGTGCGGGAGCATCTTTGCAGGTAGCGAGTCTGGAGGGTGTGCCAGGGCTGAAGCTGGCAGCGTGGGGCCTTACAGAGTCGAAGAGGAGCAAGAGTGTCTAGAGCAGAGATAAGCGTAGTGTTGTAGTGATTAGTGGCAGCATCAGGGCAGGTGAAGGATGAGGTATGAGGGAGGTGGTGAAGTAGGTTGGAGAATTGATGGGGGTCCACAGCCTGTAGATTTCTGCGAGTGTGTGTGCGGGGTGGGGGAGCAGGGTGTTTAGGAAGTCCAGATAGGTTGAAAGAGAGAAGGTGGTGGTCAGAGATGGGGAAAGGGCGACAGTTGAACTCAGAAATGGAGCAGAGGTTGGAAAAGACAAGGTCAATAGCGTGACCATCGCGGTGGGTAGGGAGGAGGGAGGATTGTGTGAGTCCAAGGGAGGACGTGAGTGAAAGAAGTTTGGAGGCAGCAGGGGCAGAAGGATCGTCAATGGGAATGTTGAAGTCCCCGAGAACTAGGCATGGAAGATTAGAAGACAGAAAGTGAGAGAGCCAGGTAGCAAAGTGGTCAAAGAACTGGGAGGTTGGTCCCGGTGGGCGGTAGATGACTGCCACCCTGAGGGCCAGAGGAGAGAACAGGCGGATGCAGTGTGTCTCGAAGGAGGAGAAGGAGAGGGATGGGGGTGGAGGGAGATGCTGGTAGGTGCAGGTGGGAGAGAGTTCATCGTTTATTTTAATATTCAGATACAAACCATGTGGTACTATAAACTTGGTGTCTACATGAGAAATTCACATCTGATTATACGGCTGTTTTCCTGTGATGGCGGTTGTATGATAATCCATTGTATTAAAAGCACTGTATGAAAGATATCCAGAGTTTGACATCGATTAATAACATGTTTCTTCTTCAGAGAGGTCTCGTCATGTCAGATTACAGCATACGGCTGTACAAAGACTCCGACTATGAGTTGGTGAGGAATCTCTTTGCTTCTGGTATGAAGGAGTATACCCATAAGGTCTTCAGACATGGATTAAGCGTTCCGCGGAATCTGCTCTCCATGCTGGTCATGGTCCTGGTCTCTCTCTGGATTTCTGGATCTGCCGTTGTGTCCGTCTTGGTTGTGGTCGCTGCAGTATTCATCCTGTGGTTCGTCGCGAGGCACATATACTCTTCGTTTGTGAGCTTTTGCCTTTCTGACGACATGTTGAACATTGACAAATATTACTTGCAAAGAGACGGGTATTGTTTTTGGGTGGCGGAGTCCGGTGGGGAAGTGGTCGGTGCAGTGGCTGCTGTCCCATCACCTCTTTCCGGTGGAAAGAAACACACTGAATTGAAGAGACTGACGATTGTCAAGAAGTGTCGAGGGCGAGGGATTGCCAAGGCTTTGTGCAGGGCCGTTATCAACTTTGCTCGACAGACTGGATGTGCGGCCGTTGTCTTGGAGACTTCATTGATCATGAAGGACGCTCAAAAACTGTACGAGAAAATGGGCTTTCACCTAATTCATACTATACATCGACCTCGCTTCAAATACATAATTGTAGACTATGTTCACCTGCAGTATCAATACGATATACCAACATGCAAGTGATACTGTATATTTTTAGAACATAATAATGAAGTCGTTCATTTTTTTTTGCTGGTTTGACGCCTCGTAATAGGAGAATGCAGGACTTTTTGGCATGAGGGCAACACAAAGATGAGGCATCCTTATATCTACCACTGAGTCTTCCTGAATATTGAGAAATTACCTTTTTATTTTGGGACACTGATCAGCATCCCATGAGTTGGACTGGATCATCCCAGAGGCCGAAGGACATACAAAGAGATTGCCAGTTGGAGGAAAAAGGTTAAAATGATGGGATGCTGGAATGTGACTTCACACCCATCTCTGTGACAATGACAAAATATTCTCAGACATATCTACGTGTTTCTCTGACTCTCAAGCTCTTTGCACTACCTTTTATTATCTCTGTGTCCTGTCATTCCCTTCTCACCTCACTCTTACATTCTTCTGTCCATGGGCATTGGAAGGGACCAAAAGCAATCTGAGGGTTTGGCACTTTTACTGCTAGGGTTCTTCTAATGAACGTTATACTGACACAGGTTAGGTGTAATTACCCCTGCTACAAACTGGCGCTTACAAGATAAAAATGAATATCATGCATAACACGAGATACTCAGCCACACTGGTCATCAGCCGTGGAATCAAGGAATATTCTGCGTGTAGGTTCCCAATATCTGCCATGGGTCTTGTAAAAAGAAGCTCGAAGATAAAAATAAAAATTATTTTAATGAAATTTAAAACAAATTAAACAATTCATTTAAAATGTTGAAGTCCTTCAGTATCCAACATGTTTCGTCGTAGACTTCCTCAGGGATAATGACTTCAGTTAGGTTTCTCTGTTAAATACTCTTCGAACGTCAATTGAATCACAATCAGCTGTCTTTCAAATTCAGTTTCTCATCCACCCATCTCTTCCAATTGGCCACTTTTTTTCATTATTTAATTGGTTAATTGCCACTTCCTTATTCTGTTATTCTGTGTCTTCACTCCATCAGGTTTCAAACATCGGCATCACTCCGCCTTCCAGCTCCAGATCTCCTCCCCACCTCTCCCCCAATCAACGCCCCTAAGATGGCGGCGTCCATTCTCCGTTGTTTTACTTTCAATGTCCATCTAATAGCGTCAAGGGAAATGGACATAATTAAGGGAGATGTATATTCCCTATTAAAGACTTTCAGCAGGCTTACCCCTTTTTGGCAATATCCCATATTGGCCCTATTAATTCTAACTATAATTGTTCAACATGGAGACACAGATCACAGAAACCATAATTCGACATGATGCATCACTTTTATAAACAATTCATTACATCTATATCTACATTCAATCCAGCGTTATGAAGGATTCCCATCTCCAATATCCATTTGGTCTCCCTTAATGCTAGATTCTTTATTGTACTCCCACCTCTCCAGTTTGGATATACTATATCTATCCCAATACATTTGAAGCCTTGCCAATTAAAAGCTGGACAGGCATTACAATGCACAGGCACCGATTGATTTGTGGCTATTGGCTCTGAGTAAACTAAAAGAAGATAAACAGAGTGTAACCCAATCCTTTTTAACAGAAAAACCTATAGGGTTTCACAAATGTGGCCGTTGCTTAGCCTGTAAATATCAAGATAGAAAAACCACAGAATTTGTTTCTAATATAAAAAAGAAAAAACATAAGATAAAAAACTTTATACACTGTGCAATGGACAACGGAGTCCGTCCTCGGATGCCAGTTTCTGTTCTAATTCGGTGGAGAAATCAGATAGCTTTGCGCATAAAGAAATCACACAGACAATGAATACGTCTATATAGCTTCCAAGCCAATGACTTCTCGGAGTCCTTTATTGATTTACAAGGCTTTTATGCTACCTCGTATGTAACAAAAACAGGCTGTTGCCCAACATTCTATTCGTCATTATATTGTGAAATTACAGACTTTGTTTAATAACAGATAAAGAAAATAAAACAATAGTGTCTCCGGATGTTCCTTTAGCCGTTAAGGACGTTCGTTACAGGACGTTCCAGGATGTTCCCAAAACATTCTCCAAGATGACCTCCAAGATGTTCTCTTCTTGAGACACAGGACAAGAAACTTCATGTGCGTACAAAAACAAAGATAGCGTTTAAAGAATAATATGCATTTGATTCATAAATCTTGATTAACCATTTAAACTACTCAAATGAGCATTTTTCTAGGCCTCCTTCTAAGCCTTTGAATATTATAAAAGCGAATATATACATTTCTGTCCACAACAGTCCCCCCTAAAAATGCACATTTCCCAAGTGTACCCCTGGAGACGAGCCGTGCCTTCATCCGTTCCCCTAATAGTCTCGCCAGCCATTCCAAATCTTCGCCGGAGGTTGAGACAAGAAATTCCTATTGAATAAAACCCCTGTGTAGTCCGGGCTTCCGTGCATGGTCGCGACTGGTGGGTCAAGAGTCGGGCTTCAACTCGTCTTGCAACGGGTCACTAACCTTGGCTTAGAGCAAAATCATAGGTGGTGTTCTCGAGATAGGGGATGCATGGACTCATAATTCTGTGGATGACTTGTTACAGGTGGGCGGAGTTCGTCATACCTCTTATTCACAGGAACCCCCAGAAATTCTAGACTAGTATAGGAAGTGCTAATATGCTCCCCAGTGTCCCTACACACTTGATTAAAGAGTAAAGGTGTAGTGGATTCCACAGTTCATTCGATAACCTTTTTAATGCAGGGTAAAGCACAACATCCAATCACCGTCAACAGAACCATCATTACCAGGATAACTATCCCTATTTGTGTGAGGATCTTTTGCCAGGCACTCATCCAACTAAAATACTGATCCCATGGATCAGTAATGCCAGAGTTTTTCTTCAGTTCTTCAGACAGGTCTTCCAATCGTTTAATGGCTTTAGTGACTTTGCCAGTGGGGCCTGTGTTATCCGGGATAAAGGTGCAACAGGAGCCACCAGTACCTTTCAGCATCGTACAGACCCCACCCCTCTCTGCCAGTAGCATATCGAGGGCCATTCGGTTCTGGAAGGTCATTGCAGAGGTCGGGCCTAGCTGGTCGGCCAAACCCTGGAGGGCATCTCAGGTATAGTTAACAAACCTCTGTTGGTTGTAATAGATGTAGTTAATCCAATCAACATTCTTGTTGATGGTTACCATGGGGATTAAAGATTCAAATCCCACCTTTACCTGGTCTCTAGCTTTGAACTCATTAGGCACCCCCCTTGGGACTCCTATGACATGTCAAGGTAGATGTGGGGATCGAAACTGCCAGGTACAGAATTCGCCTGTCTCCTTTGTCTAGTGAGTCCGGGGGTGTGGGCATTAGGCAGATCATCATCAAAGGGCAGGATGTGGAGGGGCTTGATGGCTTTAGCCAGAGCACACTCACCGTCCCACGCACCTACCAAGCGGGAGCGGACACGCATGTCACCGCAGATCCAATAGACATCTCCCAGGGAGATCACCTGGTTTTGCACCTTCTCCTTCTCCACAGCACTGTACTGCACACAATAGCCTTCTGTGAAGTTTCCAACTACCCGGCCACCGGTTCCCCAAGAGGAGTGACAGGTGTAGTTCCCGGGGTAGATGGTGATACTCTCTGAGAGTCTGGGGTTTCGTTTCTGGAGGGGGTATTTGGACTTCCATTCTTTGCAAGCATCGTGACTTAGAGTGGTGTTGGTAAACAAACCGAGAAAGCATTCCTCGACATCCTCGGGGATATTGAGAGGTACCGTACCTAGATGAGGCCTAGCAGTACCACACACATAGCAATTGGTTCTGTTGTGGGACTGAGCGGTATATTTCATCCATTCTAACCAAACATTCATATCTGAGTATCCTGTTTCAATGGCCATAGTATCCTCGAACGTGGGATCAGCGATGGCCACTATACCATTGGGAGAGATCATCATGTGGTGATTAAGGGGTTTGGACTGTTGGTGCGGAGGGACCCAGTCAGGGGCAAGGTACATGTCTCGTAGGTGGAATTTTCCCAGGGTCTGCGGATTCTCTGAACCCCCCTTTACCCACAAACCCAGAACATAGATACCTGAATCCTCGGGTCCTGGACTTTCTAGTGTTAGAATTAGTTTCAGTGCTGTTGCCCCTGTTCTAAACCGCACCTCCCCATCATCATTCGACTCCTGTAATTCATACTTGGGGCAGGTGTTTGGGGCCATTGTCAGTGTCATACGAGCGAGAAGTGATTTACGATTTTCATCTTTCTTATTTAAGGAGATCTGTGGTTTATGTCCCCAGGGAACTCCCGTATTCCATCCCACCAATGCCCAACTACGGCACTCCTGTCCCCAATAGTAATTGGTAACGCACATATATATGTCATAATCATGTGGAATCCCATTTCTCCAGATACATTGCAAGCGGGGGCCTGGGCATGGGTGTATGTCACAATAGTTAAAGGTGTATGTAACCACGCGAGTGTTAGATGAATTATACCAGAAAGTTGTTAGTTTGTTTTCGGCGGCAGTAGTATCCATTGCATGGCCCATGACATGGGCATTGTCCGTCAGTTGTCCCAGGGCAGCTTCCACCTGGGCTCTCATAACCGCTTGTACCATATCATCAGCTGTCTGTCCCAGTAAAACAGTTACATTGTGCCCCTGGATTCCCACCCCCCAAATGAGAAAGATATACACAATCATGTTTGTTTTGTTGTCTGGTCCGCTGTTGGTGTACAGGTCTTTTTACAGTGGGAGGCGTGGATCCAGGTGGCTTTTCCTTCCAATTTTACTGAAGTTGCAGTTGTGAGGAGGACCTGGAAGGGACCGTCGTATCTGGGCTCAAGTGGATTCTTTCGAAGAAACTTCTTCACTAGTACCCAGTCTCCTGGGACCAGTTGATGAGTGTCGTGGATACTTTCAGGGTCTGGAATGCAAGAGAACACTTGACCATAGATATCAGTTAATATTTTTGAAATACTTGTGACATAATTTATTAGACAGTCGGACTGTAATTGCAACTGTTGAGGGAAACAGTATTCTGAAAGGTGACAGATTGTGTAGACCGATGAGAGCATTCATCATTGTATTTGAGAGGTGTGAGGGCCCATGTGCCTATTGTACTACAGCCGGATAGAGTGCCTTAGGTAAGCACACTTTATTTCTTAGTTCTGGGTTACTAGTAGTGTGACTAGCTGCTCGAGTTCCTTTTCCTGTGTCTGACTGAGTGAGTCTGTCTTGCTGCTTGGTCTGCAAAATGATTTAATATCAGCTTCTGGTGTACTAAACTTCCCATGTGCATTTACTTTTATCGCTGCAACCCGTGTGAGTGCGTGTAGCTGCGCTTGTTTTGTTTCTTTTCCTTCTTCTGGCAGAAAGGGTGGGGCCGAGGGGGGGAAGTTGAACAGAATTGATTAAAAATCCCTCATAGTCAACAGCATACCAGAATTAGAATCACAATAGAATCACAATCGGAACCACCCCCACCCCCCTCAGGAAAAGGAAAGAGAGCACCGGGGTAAGACACAGAGAGCAGTGGAGAGCGACATTATCAGGGCGCAGGAGGGAATATCGCCGGCGCAGTAGGCTCGCAGAAACGTCATGTCACGCCAACACCCAGGGCTGCTGACCCCCACCCGTGGTGTGCAAATTAACAATTAATCAGCAGGCATCATTAGACTGTTGAAACTAATATTCTCAGTCATCAGTGAATCGGAGGTTAAAACTTTCCTGGCATTAGTAGCTTTATCTCGTACTTAGCAAGGTCACACTCCGTCAGTGTGGTCGTCTGCAACTAGAAAAACCTCTAAATTGACTAGGAAATAAAAACCTGCAATCTTCTGATACGGACAGTACACCTTATCTACTTGAAACCAAAATAAGCTAATGCAGCAGGGAAAAACACGCTCCACGTTTAAACTGCATAGAGTTGAACCCCTGTTCTTTTGTTTTTTATTTTTTTCTCTTTTCACTCAGCAGGGTTAAAATATCTGATCTTCATGGTCATAGGAAAAAAGAGGAACCAATTTAATATTTCTAGTTTCACTTTCTCGTCTGCGTCCTGCTTCCCTTTTTTGTTTCTTTTTTCACATAAAAAAAAACATTATACGAGATATTTTAAAACCCACTTTGTTTTCTTAACATTTAACACTTAATTCTACCCGGTTCCGTAGCACTCTGTCCTGCAGAGCAATACTGATAGGATACGGAGCCTCTCTCTCCCGAAAATATTTCGTATAAAAATAGCAATCTGCAATTATAGATACCGTTTTCATATTATGCATCACAAACCAAACTAAACGGCATCTAAAGTACTATCGCAGGAGGTAAATAAACCTGCTCTATCCAAAATTGCATAGAGTTATACATTTGTTAACTTGCAGTTGCACCCCCCTTACTGGAGCTTCTGCACCCGCTGCCCCTCCTTCTCCCCCCGGCAGTAATCTCCATGGTTAGAACTCCAAGGCTAACAAACCATCCCCTGGGCAAAATCCTGTTTACCCTTAACCAAATAAAAACATAACGCAATAGAATACAGGATATTTTTAGTGTAACTTGTATTCCATATTAAGGGGCATTAACAAATCTACCATGAGATTCAAACCTGGTGCAAAATTATGTGGGTCTGGAAGATCACTCTACAATTATGCAGCAAAAATACACTTTAATTAATATATATATATATATTATATTATACCGTAAGGAAAATTAGTAACCATCAGAAAACAATTTTCTTTGCATCTACAAAGCGCCAACGAGCGCCGTGGTGCTGCACAAAACCTTAAATATTTAAAACTGTGATCTTTTTGCAGAAAAAACCTCTTAACCCTGTCCTGCAGGGCAAAGCTGATATTAATATAAAGGTAGGGCGTTCACACTATAGACATACATTAGTAATTCAAGAATAACAATTTTGCATACAGATGTCTATTCTTCACATATACACTATAACAGTAAACAACGTAGATCATCCTGGCAAACACCCAGCAATGGAATCATATCTCAAACAAAGCAGTTGTTATGTCTCTCCTGTCTACTTTGCTTGTTGTCTTTGCTTACCGTGATTTACATCTCTGACATACATGCAGACATACAAACATACATGTCCTTCTTATTGCTCCTTACTGGTAAGCAACCTATAGTTGCCATATCTAGGATAGGCTTTCCTAACCTCTTCTCACATTGACTCATAAACTATCATCCGCATCTTATAGATTATCAGATTCTGCTTTAAAATAACTTTCATCCCACTCATAAAAATTCATCATTTTGTTTGCATCCATTTATACGAGTCGGAACAGGCATCCCTGACCAACCGCCGATTAAATCTATACCTTTTTATTGACTCATACTCTATACACATCTATATAAACTAATACATATATATCCATTTAAACAAATACACACACTATATATATCCATTTAAACAAATACACACACTATATACACAAATACATATATACAAAACACACAGTATATACACAAAAATATATACAAAACACACAGTATATACACAAAAATATATACAAAACACACAGTATATATACAAATATATATATATATTGGTTGTTTGGTCAGACATCATCTTGGGGGAAAGGCCTAAGCCAGGGATAGTGGGTCGTGGGAAATTATCAGATACAATGGCAGTATCCTGCTGAAGGCCATTGGCGGCATCTGGGCTTTGGGTGGGGGCCGTCGCCTGCAGGGTGCTTTACAATCCCGTTTGAAATGGCTGGATTCTCCACAAGTAAAACAGGTTCTTGGTGGACGCACCCCTCCCCACCAGGCTCCCTTTCCACGGTGCCTGCTGTCATACTGAGAGTGGGCTGCTGTGTCCAGGTGATATTATTCTTGGGAGTCGGGGGTATGTCTTGGGTGTTTTGGTGGAAAGGCCATCTGGTGTCAGTTTGCTGGGGTGGAAAGGTGATGAGGTCTTGGTGCTGGGGTGGAAAAGTCATGGGCTGGCTACGGGTGACCTGGGGTGTGGTTGCAGGTAACCCTATGTGGGACGTTAGGGAATCATCAGTACAAATTACTGAGTCTAAAAAAGGACTGGAGAACGGTGGGTGACCCGGTCACCGGTCCGGTCTATCGTGTGGATAGTGGTATCTAGGTTGGGCAAATGAGGCATTATAGGGTGTATTGTCGGTACCTGGCTTGTGGCTGTTAATGAGTACGTTACAGGACGAGTGGTGTAGTACGACCCATCGATACATAAAACAGGGTAGAGACCTGTCGGCTGTTTTTGGGCATTTGTCGTTTGGGTTGGGGTTATTATTTTCTTTTTGGATACCTTACTATAGGAAGGAGGTTCAGAACCTGGAGTGAGATAATAGTAATTCATTTTTCCTTTCGTCTTATGTATTGTTTCTATCCACCCTTCGTTCTCAATTTCTTTTGCAACCCTATACCAATCCTGTGCTACATTCCATAAACCATTATCAATCAACATTCCTTTCTTATTTCTCAACACATGTTTCCATTCTTCTACCTGTAATCTGGGATTATCTAATTGGCAAATCTTGCCTAACATCTTTAGGTTTGTCACATTACTTTTGCCTGACCTTTCCTCAACTAACTTGCATGGTGACAACCAACCAGTATGGCTACTCTGTTCATTTCCCATTCTAGATTGTTAGCTTTGTTTCCTGATCACTCTTCAATTCACTTAGTTTATCAACAGTCAGAAATGAGGATAGACCTATATCTATCGTGGCCTATTTACCACGACAATAAAGTGTCTCATCCTCCCCTATATTCCAAATATAGGACCCTGCAAGAAAAGGTGTAGCTAGCACCTCTCTACCGCAGCATATATATCCTACAGGTGCTTCCTTTACCGCGTCACCTGTACCTACTAGATATATATATTCTTGTGAGTTCCTAATAGATACGCCTAATGCATCATCTATCCCAGTACTCACAAAAAACCCCTCTGACTGTCAATCAAACTATACTTCAACCAGAGATATATCGCGTCCTACCACCAAGCTTGTGTTCACCTGTTACTGTTAGGAAAGTCCTAATACCAGGTATGCGCCTATTGCATCACATCACCTGTTACCGTCTGGAGATAGCTAACCAGGTACACCCCACTTGTTACCACAGGTCCGCGATAATCTCTCTGATTAACAACCAACCAAAATACAATTTCTATCAGGAAATATGCCGTCAATACAAAGAATCGTGAACAGACACGTACAAACAAGCAGACAACTGGCATGCGGTCGTGGGTCAGTATAACGGGCACCTGGGCAAAGTTAAATAAAACCCCACTTTTGATGCTTTTCCCAAGCGTCACACTGGGGTCTCCCGGGGCAGGATCACAGACCAGAACACGTCACCGATAAGATATCAAAAGGTATCTTACCTGTGAGGTTACGAAGTTGATCAGGCTCCGGTTCTGGTGTGGTCCTGCCAGGAAATCCTCGTCGGTGACACACTGGAGAAAGCGTAACCCAGGGCTCCACGGTGGGCGTCAAATTGCAATGGACAACGGAGTCCGTCCTCGGATGCCAGTTTCTGTTCTAATTCGGTGGAGAAATCAGATAGCTTTGCGCATAAAGAAATCACACAGACAATGAATACGTCTATATAGCTTCCAAGCCAATGACTTCTCTGAGTCCTTTATTGATTTACAAGGCTTTTATGCTACCTCGTATGTAACGAAAACAGGCTGTTGCCCAACATTCTATTCGTCATTATATTGTGAAATTACAGACTTTGTTTAATAACAGATAAAGAAAATAAAACAATAGTGTCTCCGGATGTTCCTTTAGCCGTTAAGGACGTTCGTTACAGGACGTTCCGGGATGTTCCCAAAACATTCTCCAAGATGACCTCCAAGATGTTCTCTTCTTGAGACACAGGACAAGAAACTTCATGTGTGTACAAAAACAAAGATAGCGTTTAAAGAATAATATGCATTTGATTCATAAATCTTGATTAACCATTTAAACTACTCAAATGAGCATTTTTCTAGGCCTCCTTCTAAGCCTTTGAATATTATAAAAGTGAATATATACATTTCTGTCCACAACAGTCCCCCCTAAAAATGCACATTTCCCAAGTGTACCCCTGGAGACGAGCCGTGCCTTCATCCGTTCCCCTAATAGTCTCGCCAGCCATTCCAAATCTTCGCCGGAGGTTGAGACAAGAAATTCCTATTGAATAAAACCCCTGTGTAGTCCGGGCTTCCGTGCATGGTCGCGACTGGTGGGTCAAGAGTCGGGCTTCAACTCGTCTTGCAACGGGTCGCTAACCTTGGCTTAGAGCAAAATCATAGGTGGTGTTCTCGAGATAGGGGATGCATGGACTCATAATTCTGTGGATGACTTGTTACAGGTGGGCGGAGTTCGTCATACCTCTTATTCACAGGAACCCCCAGAAATTCTAGACTAGTATAGGAAGTGCTAATATGCTCCCCAGTGTCCCTACACACTTGATTAACCTCCAAGATGTTCTCTTCTTTAGACACAGGACAAGAAACTTCATGTGCGTACAAAAACAAAGATAGCGTTTAAAGAATAATATGCATTTGATTCATAAATCTTGATTAACCATTTAAACTACTCAAATGAGCATTTTTCTAGGCCTCCTTCTAAGCCTTTGAATATTATAAAAGCGAATATATACATTTCTGTCCACAACAACTGTACCAGTAAAAATGTTGTGTATTTGCTACAGTGTCCATGTGGTGCACAATATATATGGCGCACCACAAGAATGTTAAAAGTGCAACTCTTAGAGCATAGGAACAATATTATTAAAATAGCCCCAAATCAATCGGTGCCTGTGCATTGTAATGCCTGTCCAGCTTTTAATTGGCAAGGATTCAAATGTATTGGGATAGATATAGTATATCCAAACTGGAGAGGTGGGAGTACAATAAAGAATCTAGCATTAAGGGAGACCAAATGGATTTTTTCACCGAAAAAAATACCCATTCACCATCAGTGACTTTTCATTCCACGCACCTCAAAATTTGGCGAATTGCCTGCTCTCTGAATAGCTGAATGGCCCCAAAATGTCCCCGTTCGCTGAAATTCAGTGTCTGGTTACATTTCGGACACATTTCGGATCTCTCTAAATAACCCCCCATGTATCTCTGTCATTCCCACTGTGCCCTCGCTAAAGCAAAATCACATAACTCCAGGATCTGAGACTGTATCCTTACAGGAATACTGTCTCGAGTCGAGAACACCAACTACTATGGAATAAGTGTCTGTTCTGGTGTTGAGCCATTATTAGCAGCTCCTATAAAAAGTATTCAAAGGATCCTGAAAGGCTCCTGCCTTTAATGTACAGTATAGAGCCACTAATTCCGAGCTGCAAGCACGTTAATGGCTGGAGACTTTATTGTAACCACGGCCTGGCATTGAGGGACAAATTCTGCCATATCCTAAGTAGTGATGAGCGGAACACTCCCGTGTTCGGTTCGCATTCGAACTCGAACAGTTTCAAAAGTTTGAGTTCGAACTCGAACACGAACCAAACTCAATGCAAGTCAATGGGACTCGAAAGTTAGATTTTTACAGTGCCCTCCAAGAGGGCATATATGCAAGATATTTGCCATAAAAGGTGTATGGGGGTCCGGGTAGTGCCCTGGGGGACAGGAAACAAGGACAAAAAGTAAAAAAAAATGTATTTAAAGGAACAGTGAGTTTTCCATGAAATAAAGGTTAAGAATAAAAACAAAAAATTCCTTCAAATATCGTGCCTAGGAGGTCTCCATAGTCCTATGGACTCCATCGAGTGGATGCTAACGGCGGTACTCGGCGCTGCCGCGAGCATCCAGGGGCATAGCGCGCGGTAACAATGCAGGCAGCATTTTAAGCGTCTGCATTGTAATTTCACACTAAAACGGGGGCGGTAGCGGACACAGTATTTTCTCCCTACCGCCCCAGTTTTAGCTTGGAGAATGTAATTTAGCCCTAAAAGTTTTAAAAATGTGTTACATTTTTTTTATTTTCTTGCTTTAAACTCTGTCATTTCATCTTCTCCAGCGATGCCCCTCAGCTAGGGGTGTTTCTTCAGCTCATACTTCCTGAATATTCCCCTTCTCCACCCCGCCCACTACTCCACCCCACCCACTACTCCACCAATCACAGCTTCACATGAACTACATTTCTTGCTCCATCTTGCCCACAGCCTCCATGGACCCCACTACTTCACATACTCAGCTATTACCCTCACCTAGTGTGTCAACCCTCTCCTCTTAGATTGTAAGCTCTTGGGCAGGGTCCTCTCTCCTACTATTCAGGAAGCATTATTTTACTGAGAGGGTGGTGGATACATGGAACAGCCTTCCAGTAGAAGTGGTAGAGGCCAAAACAGTAATTGAATTTAAGCAAGCATGGGATAGGCATAAGGCCATCCTAAACAAAAGATAAATCCAGGTAAAGTATCCATGTAATTGGGCAGGCTAGATGGGTTGAAAGGTTCTTATCTGCCGACATTTTTCTATGTTTCTATGTTTCTATGTTCTTTGTGTTTAACTTGTATGGACATTTGACATTCTGCCTCTCCCATTGTACAGCGCTACGGAACTTGTTAGCACTTTATAAATACCTGTGACTGTATGAACTAACACAAGCTGTGCAGCTCAGGACCTCAGACTGTGACTTTTTGAAGTAACACAAGCCTTGCAGCTCAGGACCTCAGACTGTGACTGTATGAACTAACACAAGCTGTGCAGCTCAGGACCTTAGACTGTGACTGTATGAACTAACACAAGCTGTGCAGCTCAGGACCTCAGACTGTGACGGTATGAACTAACACAAGCTGTGCAGCTCAGGACCTCAGACTGTGACTGTATGAACTAACACAAGCTGTGCAGCTCAGGACCTCAGACTGTGACTGTATGAAGTAACACAAACTGTGCAGCTCAGGACCTCAAACTATGACTGTATGAACTAACAAAAGCTGTGCAGCTCAGGACCTCAGACTGTGACTTTTTGAAGTAACACAAGCCTTGCAGCTCAGGACCTCAGACTGTGACTGTATGAACTAACACAAGCTGTGCAGCTCAGGACCTTAGACTGTGACTGTATGAACTAACACAAGCTGTGCAGCTCAGGACCTCAGACTGTGACTGTATGAACTAACACAAGCTGTGCAGCTCAGGACCTCAAACTATGACTGTATGAACTAACACAAGTTGTGCAGCTCAGGACCTCAGACTGCGACTGTATGAACTAACACAAGCTGTGCAGCTCAGGACCTCAAACTATGACTGTATGAACTAACACAAGTTGTGCAGCTCAGGACCTCAGACTGCGACTGTATGAACTAACACAAGCTGTGCAGCTCAGGACCTCAGACTGTGACTGTATGAAGTAACACAAGCTGTGCAGCTCAGGACCTCAGACTGTGACTGTATGAACTAACACAAGCTGTGCAGCTCAGGACCTCAGACTGTGACTGTATGAACTAACACAAGCTGTGCAGCTCAGGACCTCAGACTGTGACTGTATGAACTAACACAAGCTGTGCAGCTCAGGACCTCAGACTGGGTAATCTGAGGAACTGAATATTAGCATCTCTGCAACTGTGAAAGCAAAACACACTCACCCGCTGACTCGCTCACACTCACACGCTGACTCACGTCATATTGCATGTCAGCCCTAGCCGTGGGACTGCTCCCAGCCGTGGGTATCGGCACGCATGCACGTGATGATATCATCAAGAGGGATTCCCCCTCCCCGGGTGTGGAATCTCACAACAGACATGCTGGGGCATCGGACCTCCATTTCTCTAAGAAAAAAGAACATAGGAGATCCATTTTGATGTCACTGGAAAGGCCGGGTCCTGACCTTAATGATATCAAACATGACAAGGTTATCCATAATAAACAAAAAAATGAAAATATTTTTTTCCTTTTTTTTATCCAGAAGCAGCACATTACTGTGAGTTTTATTGCCGTGCAGCACTGTGATTCACTCATACACAGCGCACATTACTGTGAGTTTTATTGCTGTGGAGCTCTGTGATATGCTCATACATACTGCACATTACTGTGAGTTTTATTGCTGTGTAGCTCTGTGAAACGCTCATACACACTGCACATTACTGTGAGTTTTATTGCTGTGGAGCTCTGTGATATGCTCACACACACACTGCACGTTACTGTGAGTTTTATTGCTGTGGAGCTCTGTGATACACTCATTCACACCGCACATTGCTGTGAGTTCTATTGCTATGGAGCTCTGTGATACACTCATACACACTGCACAGTACTGTGAGCTTTATTGTTGTGGAGCTCTGCGATAGCTCTGTGATACGTTTATTACTTTGCAGTTCTGTGATACGCTCATACACAGCGCACTTTACTTTGAGCTTTACTGTTGTAGAGCTCTGTGATACAGTAATGTGCGTTGTGTATGAGTGTGAGTTTTATTGCTGTGGAGTCAACATTGTGGACCTGGAGGGGTCCAGTGCAGGGTGATGGGGGAGGGGCGATAAAATATGTTTTTGCGTAGGGCGGGGGGGCGGGGTGGGGGGGGCCTGTCATGGATTCCTGAACCTGGGCCCTGAGGTTTCTAGTTGCGCCTCTGTCCACAGCTAAACATTTGGTGAAGGTTCCTCTGATTTCTCCTCTTTGTTCCTGCATGTCTCATAATGCTTTGCCAGCTGAGCGTGGCTTATATTTAATGTGCGATCAAATCTTTATAACAGAGGGAGGAGTTTCACAACGTGATGGGGCTAAACCCGGAGCCGAGCCAAGACCTACTTGTAGGTACTAATAAAAACTCTGCAATCAGACGCCTAAGAAGCTTGCAAGCGACGAGGTAAACGTCTCAGGACTTTCTGGACTGAAAGGGAGGAGGTATGATCACCTGTGGGTCAGCGGTGGGATAAAACAGATTACAGGGCTGAGCAAATGCACTATTTACCTTTTCATCAGATTTACACGCTGTGTAGGCGGCACAGAACCTGGTGGGAAATATTTAATCTTAACTGTAGGATTACAGGTGTCATCAGATTACGGTGCCCTACAACTCCCATCACACTCACGCGCTGCCTGGAAAGGATACCGTGAGGTTGGGGTAACTGATCGTCTGGTCATCTCTATCTCCCCAACTGCTACACACATAAAAACATAAAAATGTACACACACATAAACACACATACATAGCAATACATACACACACACAAACACGCACATATATACACAAATACATTTCATAATGACAACAAAATTCTAGAATAATAATTGCCCTTATGAGTAGGGCTGAGCCGAACACCCCACGAGTTCAGTTTGCATTCAAACTCGAACTTTTCAAATGCTCGAATTCGAACTCAAGCTCAATGTAAGTCAATGGGACTCAAAATTCGGTTTTTAGAGTGCCCTCCAAGATGGCATATATGCTAGATATTTGCCATAAAAGGTGTATGGGGGTCCGGGTAGTGCCCTGGGGGACAGGAAACAAGGACAAAAAGTTTAAAAAAAAAGTTTTTAAAAGGGACAGTGAGTTTTCCATGAAATAACGGTTAAAAAAATAAAATCGAAAAATTCCTTCAAATATCGTGCCTAGGAGGTCCCCATAACCTGCCCGTGAAGTGGTGGATTTCTAGGGTGTATAGAAACATTTAAAAACAATGTCCGGGTCCGGGTAGTGCCCTGGGGGACAGGAAACAAGGACAAAAAGTTTTAAAAAAAAATATGTTTTTAACCCCATTCACTGCTGATGACGTGTGGGACACGTCCTCAGTTACTCCCGCTGTATGCTGAGGAGGACGTGTCCCACACGTCATCAGCTTTGCGGGACCCCCTGGCGGAGATACTCACCTCTCTGTCCGGGGTCCCGCGGCGTTCTGACTTCAGCGCTGAAGTCAAGCTCCTCCCGACGTAAACGACGTCATTGCACCATGCGCGATGACGTCATTTCCAGGCGAACCCCCCGGAGATCGCCTGGAAGGGAGGGGGGGATCCGTTCGGATCCCTCTCCCTCCCGATCGGGAGGTCCCACAAAATAAAGCCAGGCACCGCTTAAAAGGAGAGAGTCTCCCCTTTTAAGCGGTGCCTGGCTTTAACCCCTTAGGCACCGGGTCGCACTTCGGCGCCTTGCAGCGCCGAAGTGCGGCCTAGCTCCGGTGGGGGCTGCCATCTTGGATTGTGGCTCCACCCCCGGGTCCCCCCTCACTGCCTGACATCCTCACGCATAGCATGATGATGTCAGATAGCCGGGGAACCCCTAGCTGCCTGGAATCCCCTGGTAGAGATAGGGGGTTCATTTGAGGGTTCACAGAGATGCTGTGAGGCTGTGTATAGAGATGCTGTGAGGCTGTGTATAGAGATGCTGTGAGGCTGTGTATAGAGATGCTGATGGGGTTGTGTATAGAGATGCTGTGTATAGAGATGCTGATGGGGTTCTGTATAGAGATGCTGTGTATAGAGATGCTGTGAGGCTGTGTATAGAGATGCCGTGTATAGAGATGCTGATGGGGTTGAGTATACAGATGCTGTTTGTGTATAGAAATGCTGATGGGGTTGTGTATAGAGATGCTGTGTATAGATATGCTGTGAGGCTGTGTATAGAGGTGCTGTGAGGTTGTGTATAGAGATGCTGTGAGGTTGTGTATAGAGATGCTGATGGGGTTGTGTATAGAGATGCTGTGCGGTTGTGTTTAGAGATGCTGATGGGGTTGTGTATAGAGATGCCGTGTAAAGAGATGCCGATGGGGTTGTGTATAGAGATGCTGTTTGTGTAAAGAGATGCTGATGGGGTTGTGTATAGAGATGCTGTGTATATAGATGTTGATGGGGCTGTGTATAGAGATGCTGATGGGGTTGTGTATAGAGATGCTGTGAGGCTGTGTATAGAGATGCTGTGAGGCTGTGTATAGAGATGCTGTGAGGTTGTGTATAGAGATGCTGTGAGGTTGTGTATAGAGATGCTGTGAGGTTGTGTATAGAGATGCTGTAAGGTTATGTATAGAGATGCTGTGAGGTTGTGTATAGAGATGCTGTGAGGCTGTGTATAGAGATGCTGTGAGGCTGTGTATAGAGATGCTGTAAGGTTATGTATAGAGATGCTGTGAGGTTGTGTATAGAGATGCTGTGAGGCTGTGTATAGAGATGCTGATGGGGCTGTGTATAGAGATGCCTTGCAGCACCGAAGTGCGGCCTAGCTCCAGTGAGGGCCGCCATCTTGGATGGCGGCTCCACCCCCGGGTCCCCCTCACTGCCTGACGTCCTCACGCATAGCGTGATGACGTCAGATAGCCGGGGAACCCCTAGCTGCCCGGAATCCCCTGGTGGAGATAAGGGGTTCATTTGAGTGTTCACAGAGATGCTGTTTGTGTATAGAGATGCTGTGTGGCTGTGTATAGAGATGCTGTGTATAGAGATGCTGATGGGGTTGTGTATAGAGATGCTGTTTGTGTATAGAGATGCTGATGGGGTTGTGTATAGAGATGCTGTGAGGCTGTGTATAGAGATGTTGTGTGGCTGTGTATAGAGATGCTGTGTATAGAGATGCTGATGGGGTTGTGTATTGAGATGCTGTTTGTGTATAGAGATGCTGATGGGGTTGTGTATAGAGATGCTGTGAGGCTGTGTATAGAGATGTTGTGTGGCTGTGTATAGAGATGCTGTGTATAGAGATGCTGATGGGGTTGTGTATTGAGATGCTGTTTGTGTATAGAGATGCTGATGGGGTTGTGTATAGAGATGCTTGAGGCTGTGTATAGAGATGTTGTGTGGCTGTGTATAGAGATGCTGTGTATAGAGATGCTGATGGGGTTGTGTATTGAGATGCTGTTTGTGTATAGAGATGCTGTGAGGTTGTGTTTGAGATGCTGTGAGGTTGTGTATAGAGATGCTGATTGGTTGTGTATAGAGATGGTGTGAGGTTGTGTTTAAAGATGCTGATGGTGTTGTGTATAGAGATGCCGTGTATAGAGATGCTGATGGGGTTGTGTATAGAGATGCTGTTTGCGTATAGAGATGCTGATGGGTTGTGTATAGAGATCCTGTGTATAGAGATGCTGATGGGGCTGTGTATAGAGATGATGTGAGGCTGTGTATAGAGATGCTGATGGGGTTGTGTATAGAGATGCTATGAGGCTGTGTATAGAGATGCTGTGAGGCTGTGTATAGAGATGCTGTGTGGCTGTGTATAGAGATGCTGATGGGGCTTTGTATAGAGATGCTGTTTGTGTATAGAGATGCTGATGGGGTTGTGTATAGAGCTGCTGTGTATAGAGATGCTGTGAGGCTGTGTATAGAGATGCTGTGAGGCTGTGTATAGAGATGCTGTGTTTAGAGATGCTGATGAGGTTGTGTATAGAGATGCTGTGTATAGAGATGCTGATGGGGTTGTGTATAGAGATGCTGTGTATAGAGATGCTGATGGGGCTGTGTATAGAGATGCTGTGAGGTTGTGTATAGAGATGCTGTGAGGTTGTGTATAGAGATCCTGATGGGACTTTGTATAAAGATGCCTTGCAGCGCTGAAGTGCGGCCTAGCTCTGGTGGGGGCCGCCATCTTGGATGGCGGCTCCAACCCCGGGTCCCCCCTCACTGCCTGACGTCCTCACGCATAGCGTGATGATGTTAGATAGCCGGGGAACCCCTAGCTGCCCGGAATCCCCTGGTGGAGATAGGGGGTTCATTTGAACCCCGATATCTCCAGAACCGGCAGCTATGGGGTCATGGAGGGTGTCAATCGAAATGCCTGAGCATGGCCTTTCGAATGATACCCAACATGGCCTGGTATAAAGTAAAACAAAATAAAAAAAAAAAAAAAAAAACATGTATTTTTTTGGTGTGTTATTTTTATTAATGCAGCAATATTAACAATGTGAACAATGATGCTGCACTAATGATTTTTTTCTATGGGGTGCGTTTGCTATAAATCACGTAATTCCCCCCACAAAATGTAACAATTCCCCATTTCTAATTTTTGTACAAGTGCACCCCATAGAAAACATAACCTCAAACGCTCTTGTGCTTAAATGTGGAAAAAAAACACTTTACACACTGCATTTTTTGTCATAATATACAGGCAGGACATGATGTATACATATAAAAATGATATATTATGAATCTGCAGAGTCTGCCGGAAAGAACGATATCTAATATGTCTTGGTCATTTCATAAAATGTGGCTTCATATCGCGTTTAAACATGATGAGCGAAAGCAGTAAAAATGAGCTGAGCACACAGCTGTGAAATGCAGGGTTAAGGGGTTAAACAGCATATCAGAGGAACATTTAGTAGAGAAATGAACACTTCTCAGAAGCACAGGTGTTGTTTGATACATGTTCAGATCAGAAGACACCACACCCTCAGTCCCTCAATCTACACACAATGTATCAAATTAATGAGACCGGACTAATTAGAAGCACATGTTATTTCCAAGCACTAATTAACACCTGTTGTTTACGCCGTTTGAGAACACAGGTCATTAAGGCTAGGGTCAGACGAAAGCATTTTTCCCCGCGAATGTGAAAAAGTGCGTCCGAACGCATTGACGAATTTGTTCACGGAATGCGCAAAAACAGTCAGACGATGCGCATTTTCGGGCGTGATTTTTTCGGATCGTCAATAAAACTCTTTTTGCGTCTGGACGTTATGTAGGCTGGACATTAGCAGTGTCTGACATCTCCTAATCACGCACACACGCCGCTATGCCGCAGCTGCGCACTCGGTACGTCAGTACTAGCGGTTCAGCGTTCTCAGAAAAATGCGTTCAAATTCCACTTGCGTTGCACGGCCGGACTTTTGTGCGGCCGTACATTGTATATTGGCCGTCATTGCCCGTCATCTGCTGCTAGTGCGGCCGTAATTATGTGCGCCAGAACGCACGTTAAAAGTGCGCTGGTCTGACCCCAGCCTTAGAGGTGAGAATCTTTGCACGTAGACATTAGTTTTTAATTCAATATCTAATAAACCGTTGCTTATAATGTTCTGCAGTAAAGAGTCTCTTTATTTCTAGATTTTTTAGTATTTTTTAAGCATTTTTTATACTTTTTTCAAAAAAAAATTTTTTTGCGAACTCGAACCGAACATGCCAAAAGTTCTTGAACTTGCGAACGGCCAAAGTTCGAATCGAACTCCGAACTGATCGAACCGACTTAACCCTACTTATGAGCAGCACATTGCGTCCTCACACACAGGGTCACGTCCACCAGCACCCGAGTAACCTCAAACTAGCATCCTACACAAGGTTACAGCCGTGTCAGTGATACATAAAGCGCCCATGAGTCCCTCACACTGCATCACATCCGGCCAGGGCCGGATTTGCACCTCAGGAGCCTATAGGTACAGAAATGTGGAGCCCCCCCAAACAAAAAAAAAGGAACCATGCCAAAATTACTATTTAAATTTTTGTTTTGAGGCAAAAAAACTAAAAAAAATAAATTTTAAAACACTGAAAAACTGTTTTTTTCTCAGCTTTTTTAATCAAAAAGAAGAGGCAGAATCTGTTGCCTTAGCTGAATTAGTTACAGTTACAAGTATTAATATAGCTCCAGCAAATTCCTTAGCGCTGTACAATGGGAGGGACGGAATAACAAATATACATACACATTACACACGCGGAACAGAAGGTGGGAGGACCCTGCTCAAGAGCTTACAATCTAAGAGGAGAGGAGTGACACAGTAGGTGAGGGCGTATAGGGTAAGTGAAGTATGGGGGTGCATGTGGACTGAATGGGAAGATAGAGCAAGAAATGTGTTCCAAAGTCCCCATGTCCCTCCTCACTGCAGCGCCACGGTCTAGGTTGTGAATTAAACAATGCGTTGCTTCACCAGATACACACTTGCTGGCAGTATGGTAAATGAGGTGAGTTAGCGCAGCATCACTGTTCACTTTATGATTGTAAACTGAATAATAGTGCAGTGTAAGAAAAAAATAGAGAAAAATATTATTTTAATATATATTTTATTTTTACATAAATCTAACTTGGTTATATTGGTATTACTGGAAAGGCTATAATCTGACCTTCCCAATGATACCTCATATGTCCCTCTAGCCCTTAGGGCTCCAAAGATACAGTGGTCTAAATTATTGCAAATTGTAAAAAGAAAAGGATTTTTTTTTTACACACAGAGAAAGGTGCCCCCTTGTGGCAGGCGCCTGTAGGCACATGCCTACTCTGCCTAATTGTAAATCCGGCCCTGCATCCGGCCTTACACAACAATTAGATACAAAACAGTTCACACAAACACTGCAAATAAATCTGCTTCTTTCCCAACGTCGTCACTTTCAGTTTCTCTCACCCTATACTTTCCTTAATTTCCCGGCATTTTATCAACATTGTTCTCTCCCCCCTGCTTTCCCCAATTCTGTGCTCAGGCCCTCTCTGTACTTCATGGCCTTCCCTTTCTCCCTCCTCCACCTTCCTCTTTCCCCCTCTCCCCCATCTCCCTCTCTGTCATTCTTTTTATCCTTTCTTTATTTCCGTCACTTTCTTTCCCATTTCCTTCCACTTGTCAGTCACTCTCTTCCCCTTGCTCTCCTCTCTCTTTCTCTTTAGATCATATTCCTGTGCCCTCTCCCCACCCCCTGTCACTGGACAAGGAGACATCCGGTGTGTAAGTAGAGCCTAGAAACCCATTAGGAGTACTGTGTGGTTGTATATATTTCCTGGAAATAACACACCCATAGGTGTTACAGCCTATTATTATCCTTACTTTAAAGACGTTAATCTGACTCGATGGTTTTGCAAGATCAGAACATCAAAAAACTCACATTTTCCCCTTCTAATCCAAACCAGAGGTAACACCTTATTCAGTGTTGTTCTGCTGGAATGCATGGTGTACAGCTAGAAGGAGTGGTTTGCGGCTGAAAAGCATGGTGTGCTGCTTGTACACGTGGAGTGCTGTTGGAACACATGGAGTGCTGCTGGAATGCGTGGAGTGCTGCTTGTACGCATGGAGTGCTGCTTGTACACGTGGAACGCTGCTTGTACACGTGGAGTGCTGCTTGTACAAATGGAGGGCAGCAGGAATGCATGGAGTAGTGCTGGAATGCATGGAGTGCTGCTTGTACACGTGGAGAGCTGCTGGAACACATGGAGTGCTGCAGGACTTCATGGAGTGGTGCTGGAATGTGTGGAGTGCTGCTTGTACACATGGAGTACTGCTGGAACACATGGAGTGCTGCTGGAATGCGTGGAGTGCTGCTTGTACACATGGAGTGCTGCTGGAACAGATGGAGTGCTGCTGGAATGCGTGGAGTGCTGCTTGTACACAGGAGTGCTGCTGGAATGCGTGGAGTGCTGCTTGTACACAGGAGTGCTGCTGGAATGCGTGGAGAGCTGCTTGTACACAGGAGTGATGCTGGAATGCGTGGAGTGCTGCTTGCACATGTGGAGTGCTGCTGGAACACCTGGAGCCCTATTCCATGGTTGACAAAATAAACATGCAGATGTTAGTAGTATTATGTGTGTTTGCAGATTTTCCGTTACCGTCTCCATGTTAACGTTATATTCTTGGAAAGGTGCTGGGAAGGCAGCGCTAACCTCCCTGATACCCACAGTACCGCTTCTGCGCCACTGCGAGTAACAGCTCGAGGCTTTGTTCAGGAGACAGACGGAATCGGACGGAAAACGGCTTAAGAAATATCCCTGGATTGTACAAGAGGAACAATCATGGTCTTTTGTTCTCTGGGCTTACGCATGGTGTCTGTGATTGGTTACACTAGGGAGATAAGCAATGAAGGGGGAGGGGAGTAGGGGTAGAAAAGGAGTGTGTGCTGTATTCTGAGTCAGAGCTAATGTGAGTATCAGCTTGGGGACTTCATAGGACTCCATGAACGCTTTCACTTCCAGGCCGCGAGCTCTGAGCGACCTTCCTCTCGGGACATTGCGCAACGTTGTGGAGTGATAGCAGTGGGAGAGTATTTGTCCCCAGTCTCACTCAGCTCCCGGGGAGAAGAAGCAGCTGATCAGGCCACCGTTATTGCCACTGGATGAGAGGTGAATATCGGATTTATGTGGGGGTAGCTTAGGGGGTGCTACATGATTCTGCATTTGCAGAATCATTTACCTCCAGCTTTTAGGAATGTACAGATCGCATTGCAAGCCCACAGCCAATAAGACCACCAGAGATTGTAGGGGATGTTCAGAAAGGATGAATAAGACCAGCAGCTGTATAAGAGATACAGCCAACCGGGCCCCAGCTGACCGGCCATAAAGGGCTTCGGCCCACTGGGCAAACGCCTGGCTTGCCCAATGGCCAGTCTGGGCCTGCTTTTGTGACTGTGTAGGAACATCTCCAAATGTGTTTTCACATGCATATGTCTGTGTGTCTCAGCATGAGGGTCTGTGAGTGCATGTAGGATAAATAACTGGAGACCATATATTGAATCTATATTATTGTATAGGTGCAACTTTTGGGAAGTTATCAGACAGCATATTCACAATAGAGGGTCAAGGGTATGCCAAAGAGCCAGGTTTTTCTATGTGCTCAAGCCCCATGTGTTATTGGAGACTAGCAACCCTCCTCATAGGGTTATGTTAAAGAAACACGTGGAAAATGTTATGAATATTATGGATAACATCAACTAACAACATGTTTTCCCTTCAGAGAGGTCCCAGCATGTCAAATTACCGCATCCGGCTGTACAAGGACTCCGACTACAAGATAGTAAGGGACCTCTTTGCTCAAGGCATTCTTGAGCACGACCATAAGGCTTTCAGACATGGATTAAGTGTCCCACGGAATCTGCTTTCCATGCTGCTCATGTTCCTGGTGTCTCTCTGGATCTCTGGATCCATTATTGTGTCTGTCATGGTTTTGGTTGCTGCAATAAGTGCCCTATGGCTCTGTTCATATTATCTTTATTCATCATATGTCAACTTCTCTCTTTCTGATGACATGTTGAACATTGACATGTATTACATGCAGAGGGATGGATATTGTTTTTGGGTGGTGGAGTCTGGTGGAGAAGTGGTTGGTGCGGTGGCTGCTGTCCCATCACCTCTTTCAGGTGGAGAGAAACGCACTGAACTGAAGAGAATGACGATTGCCAAGAGATTCAGAGGACGAGGGATTGCAAAAGTCTTGTGTGGGACGGTTATTGACTTTGCCCGTCAGACTGGATGCGTCTCTGTTGTCTTGGAGACTTCGTTGCCCCAGGTCAATGCTCAAAAACTGTACGAGAGAATGGGTTTCCGCAAGACTCGTACCGTATATCCATCTTCACTTGCATGCAGAAGTATAGACTTTGCAGTGCTGTTTTACCAGTATGATATACCAACAAGAAAGTGATGGTTTACATTTTCCACACTTAAGTGGTTATGCACTAACTGTTGAATTGGCCCAAAATTGTGCCGAAATTCACCATTTGGTGCAATTTTGGGCCAATTTGCCTATCCACTAAGCTGTCAATTCACCAAATACTGACCAAATGACAGCAAAATAAGGTGCAGCTCGCCACAATTCGGCAGCAGCACCGAAATTGCACACAGAACACCGAACTGTACCAAAACTCTGGAAAAATGCAATGATTTTCATAGATTTAGTTCGTCAGTTTAAACAGGCAAATCCCATAGGATAGACACATTTTAAAAAATTTATAATGATTTATACTCCTATTAGGAGAATAGGAGACTTCCTATTCATCGGTAAAATTCATCAAGGCCAATTTGGCGGTTATAGGTGCACTTCAGCGGTTTTTGCCGACGTCTGATAACTGCCTTTGCGACTCCATTTTTTGGCAATATATGGTGACTATTCACTAAATAGTGAATTTGCCGTACTATCGGCAAAATGGAATCACAGAAATGCGGTGAATTGGGCTGAAACGCAAAGCACCGAAATTGCACACAAATTTGGTGCTTTGTGAATAGACCGTTATGTAATAAAGCCATTGTTTGTGACTTTTTTCCAATTTTTTCCAGACGGGAGGTTTTGTGCCATTATCATATCATAGATAGTCTCTTCGTTTGTGTCATAAATCCAATAAATGATTATAATTACATTCATGTTTATTTTACAAACAATGGATTTTATAAGTATTCACACTTTGAAAGTTATCATTTATTTCTAGGTCACAAATGCTACACACGGACACTTGCCCAAAAATATTACTAATGGAAATTTGGCCACTCTGGGGTTACATTATAAATCCAACAGTGGGCTTTTCTGCAGAGATATCTGATAGATGTACCGACCAGGTGCACTTTAGCTTTGATATCCCATCAGGGGATGGATAATGTATTGGTCTTAGAGAGCAATGATGAGATATCTCAGCCGATACTTTCTCACAGTCCAGAGGTGGACATCACTATGTTTCAACTGCTGTGCGGAGAGTTATCTGGGGGCCGCCTCGCATCAATGCACAATTTACATTCTTCTCACCTTCCATTGTATCTCTGCCCTTTCTTCTCCTTCCATTGCTCCTCTGCCCCATTCTTCTCACTTTCTATTGTTCCTCTGCCCCATGCTTCTCACCATCTATTGTTCCTTTTCCCCATTCTTTTCACCTTTCATTGTATCTCTTCCCATTATTCTCACTTTCTATTGTTCCTCTGCCCCATTGTTGCTTTGTCCCATTCTTCTCACCTTCCATTGTATCTCTGCTCATTCTTCTTACCTTCCATTGTTCCTCTGTCTCATTCTTCTCATAATCCATTGTTTCGCTGCCCTATTCTTCACACCTCCCACTGTTCCTGTTGCTGATCCTTGTACCCCAAGCTCGGTCCGTCCGTCCGGGTGCCACTTCTGCTGTGCTAAGAGGTGAGAGTATAGGTGATCGTAGCTCCACAGACTATACAACATGTAGTGCTGTGACCAAAAAGTTGAGGCTGACCCTTGTAGGGTGAGCACCAAACTTGGAATGGCCTTATTCTGGTTTTACAGTTCCAAACATTCAAAAGTAAAACACGCCCAAGGGTTCCCATGCTGAATAGCCCCCCCCCCCCGCTGAGCCCTGGTCTACAGACAAAGACACATCGAGCTGATAGAGATTATCACGGAACCCCTTGCTCAGAGACTGTGGACTGTACTAAAACCTCTCTCCTCTGCTATTCCCCTCATGTAAGCTATTTGTCTGTTTATGTTTTAAGGTTAAAAGTGATGTTTTTGTGACTTTCCCCCAGCAGAACATAATCCAAATGCCTTTAAGCCTGTCCCTCATGCTCACTGTGTTATCTGACACCAGGGAAAGCCTGAGTTTGAAAGCATGAGCTGGGTTTGAAACTCCAGCCAATCACCATCCAAGGAGCTAGACCCATTCCATTCAAAGACTGCACAGCATTTACTTTAATGGAACCATCTACAGAAACTTTAAACCTCGGTGCCCTGAAAACCCTTTGCTCCAGCAGGGTGCTCTTTCGGGGTTAGGGTCCCCCTCATGGGAGCTACCATTGGGGTGATATTCAGGAGGGAGCTCCATTTTGAACCCACGTTGCTGAGCCTTTCTTGGCCCCAGGAGCTCAGGTAACAGCGACCATGCTGCATCAGCTGGGAGTAAATGCTACACGTTGCCATACTTGCCCCTGCCTCCGGATTTGGGGACTTTTTGGACTGTGGAACCCTAGGGGCCCAAGCTATCAACCGGTACCCCTGGATTGCTGCTGCTCCCCTGGAATCCCCCCAAACAAGGACCCTTCCTCTGCATGACTGCAGTTACTGTTATTTATAAGATGCCACCAAGTACCATGGTGCTGTACAATTGGAGAGACAGGATAACTGTTAACTGGATAAATGTTAACTGTTCTTATCTGATTCTGTACCAAATAAAAGCAGGCCGTGTGAAATGGCCAGAGAGAGTCTGCTTAACCCAATATGACCAGTGTCGCCTGCTTTATTGGGAGAAATTAAGATCTTACATTGAATCAGCAGGGCAGTGAAATATAAGAAAATTAAAAGCAAATAAACATTGTGGCGGCCGTCTCGTCACAGTTCCTCTGCCCCATTCTTCTCACCTCCCATTGTTCCTCTGCCCCAGTCTTCATACCTTCCATTGTTCCTCTGCCCCATTCTTCTAACCTTCCATTGTTCCTCCGCCCCATTCTTCATACCTCCCATTGTTCCTCTGCTCCATTCTTCTAACATTCCATTGTTCCTCTGCCCCATTCTTCTAACCTTCTATTGTTCCTCCGCCCCATTTTTCTCACCTCCCATTGTTCCTCTGCCCCAGTCTTCATACCTTCCATTGTTCCTCTGCCCCATTCTTCTAACCTTCCATTGTTCCTCCGCCCCATTCTTCTCACCTCCCATTGTTCCTCTGCCCCAGTCTTCATACCTTCCATTGTTCCTCTGCCCCATTCTTCTAACCTTCCATTGTTCCTCCGCCCCATTCTTCATACCTCCCATTGTTCCTCTGCTCCATTCTTCTCACCTTCCATTGTTCTTCTGCCTCATTCTTCTCACCTTCCATTGTTCTTCTGCCTCATTCTTCACACCTTCCATTGTTCTTCTGCCTCATTCTTCACACCTTCCATTGTTCCTCTGCTCCATTCTTCTCACATTCCATTGTTTCTCTGCCCTATTCTTCACACTTCCCATAGTATTCCTGTCCCATTATTCTCTCACACACCTCCTTTGCACTACTGCTGCATTTCCCTTAATCTCAAGGCATTGATGACCGCTAGTAATTGATAACTTTTCAATGGGTTTCTTTTGAGGCTTGGGTCTGGAGCTCCAGCTCCAATAGCTCCTGTGTTAGCCCACATTTGATCATAGTATATATATATATATATATATATACTGAGTGAGTTTACACGGCACAGACAGATGAGCTCTTGATCGCAAGTTTTGCTGAGCTGACAGTCCCTTTGCGTGCAGTAGCTATATGGTAACTTAGCGTCTCCTTGTGAAGACATGAACGGTTAATCATTTATTAGAGCATATAACACGCTTGAGGAATGCTTGGATCCCATCCATAGATCTTGGGATTAAAAAGGTTCAACGTCCTACACAAAGACCTGCAGAGCAAATCCAGCTCAAAAAAGCGAAGCCGCTGAGAAGTGGGGGTCACGACTGGTAAGCCACGCGGCTATTCCATGTATCTGTTTATACGTGCACTGATGTGTCTAAGAATTTCTATCCTTTTTGACATAAGAAACAAATGGTGTAAGTATGGGAACTGGTATAGAGTAATAACTTGCCGATTGCACCAGCAGTGGTGCCTTTGCGATCGTACGGGTATGACCTCCCCATTGTGAGCAACTACCACCTGCCTTCCAATGGTTGGGAAAGAATATCAGACACATCTTGTGCGTCTCTGTCTGTCTGTCTGTCTGTGCACCTTTTATTCTTCTTTTTCAGTTTCCATATTTACCTGATTTGTCACTTCCTTTATCGTTTGGCGTCTGGCTGCACCTCCTGGCCATTGTTTATTTAGCCTCTACCTCTCCCTCTGTGTCTGCCCTGAGGTTCTTGGCTGATAAGTAGATCTGCTCGTTTAGATCAGGGATGTCCAAACTCCAGCCCGCAGATGTCCATGAACTACAACACCCATGCTTCTCCATCCATCTAATGCAGTCAGAGATTTCTGGGAGTTGTAGCTCAAGAACATCTGGGGGGGCCGGGGGCCGGAGTTTGAACATCCCTGATTTAGGTAAAGAGGGAGAAAAGAAAACTCTTATTTTAACCCTTTCACCGCTGAGCCATTACACCCCTCCCCAGTTAATTTTCACAGGTTTTTGCTCATCACATTTAAACGTTATTGCTTTCATGTTTTATTATAGAATCCAGACAAATTGCAGGGGTTACTCGTAGAGCACCAGAATTTCAGTCGGCGCACTTCGGCATGATGAATTCGCCGACCCTGCTGTGAATTCAGCATTCACTGCAGGGTCCCCAAAGAGCGGCGAATGGATCCGCTGAACGCATTTGATAAACCGCTGAACGCCGATGAAAAACTGCTGAACACTGCCGATAATGCGCCAAATGCAAAAAGAAAAACATTGTAGGCAGTCGACGATCCGCCGAACGCCTCCGATCAGCCGCCGAAAAATTCCAACAAGCTAATAAAAAGGTCTGGTACAGAAAAAAAAAAACGCATTTCAAAATTTCACTGAAAAAAAATCCAGAAAAATGTCTAAAAGATTCTAAATAAATGAATAAAGAGACTTTTTGCTGCAAATGAAAAGAATAAACTGTCGAATAAAACTATATTATAAATGGGGAATTTTTTTAACTTTGAAATTTATGGGACTCGCCTGTTTAAACCCATGGAACGAAACCACCGAAAATCAGGGCATTTCGTCAACTTTTCGCTGCTGTTCGGCGTTCTCTGAATAGATTAACCATTACTTCTATGGGGATTTCACGGTTGCTGAATTGCACTGTATTTCGCTGGCAATTCACCAGTATTTGGTGAACTGCCTGCTTTCTGAACAGCCGAATTGCCACGAAATTGCAGTGTACGGGGAAATTTACCATTTGCTGCAATTCAGTGGCCAATACGGCTCTCTTTGAAAAACCACTTGTCATCTAACTGACGTAGCGCTCCCCGCTTCAGCAGGACCGCTTATTTTCCTGGCAAGAACCCCAAAAGACAGACATTTGCTTCGGGAAAGACTCTATTTTAATTTATTGTGTGGTGTAAGTTTAAACGTGTTTTTTACTGTAGATGTGGTTTTCATTGCTGTGTGCTGTAAAGACTCATTTTACTGTATGCCCTGTCCTTCCCAAGTCCCAGAATGCCATTTCCCCAAGCCAGTCATGGGTCCCAGGGACAAAGGACCGCATGGCACAAACTGGAGCTGTTTGCAGCCGATTTGCGATTTCCGGAAGCGATCCGGATCAATACATGAACCGGATCACTTCGCAAATCGGATCACTCCTCGAATCGGATCACTCCGCAAACCAGATCACCGCGCGATTCGGCTCAGTTTGCCAATCTGAATCGGGGGAATTTCAAGTCCCTCATTTGCCTAATCCCCCGGACCACGTTGGGGCCTGAAAGTGGACTCAGAATGGGCCAATCAGAACTGTTGGGGTGTGCAGGAAGTTTAAACCTGTGTTGTTGTAAACCTGTATAAATATTTACTCCGTAAAAGGAGACTGTTCCTGTCATACATTCAGCTTGTCTGATGTGTTACTCCACTGCACTACTCACACTCACCATTTGAAAGACTGACCCGATAACGGGGGCTACAAGACGGGAGATTGAAATCTGCAAACACAAGGCTTTCATCTGCTCTTCCCTAGCATTAACACTCACATATCTGAGCACTAACATTAGCGATAAGATTGTAATACGGCCCTATGTTTATTATTTGGGAGGGGACCAGAACAATAGCACTCTGCTGAGTCTGAGTATAACCTCCTCCACAGTGATAAGAGTATCTGTCCAGCACAATAAATCATAACTAATGCAAACACCTCTACGAACTGTAACAAAGAAACATGTTTAAAACAAATATATTATATACAGCATGGCAATGCCAAAATGTTCTATGAATAATCTTTGCCCTGATCACCCGTAGTCTGCAGGCACAAGGTTTTTATCTGCTCTTCTTTATCTGCTCTTCTCCAAAAGGTACAAAGTCTATCCGGGTTATTCAAAGAGAATCGAAAAGTCAGCGCACATTCGGTGACTTTTCGTTCTCTTCAATTCGGTGCGATTTGGCGATCCCATTTCGGCGACCCTGCGGTATATTCAGCAAGCACCACAGGACCGTCGAAGTGCAGGGAAAAGCCGCCGCAAACCTGCCGAACACTCACCGCAAAACCCGGGTGAATGCACACCGAAACGCGCAAAAACATCTGGATTAACCCAGCCGAACACGCCAAAGAAACCCAACCAGGAGCCGATCACAGCGCAGAGCAGCCGCCGGAAAAACCTGACACCGCAGACGGATGGAGTGAGAAAAAAACAAAAAAACAGTACGCTTGAATGTTTGAAAAGTGAAACGTGTTTGCAAAGAAACTACAGAACGAAAATGTCTGATATGTACATATAAGATCCGATGAACGATAATAAAAAGGTCTGTTACAGAAAAAAGAAAACACGATTAAAAAAAAAAAAAAAACATTTTCGCAAAAAAATCCCGAAAAATGACTAAAAGATCCTAAAAAAAAAATCGATAAATAAAGAGACTTTTTGCTGCAGAATAAAATAATAAGCAGTTTATTAGATATTTAATTAAAACGGGAATATTTTTAACATTGAAGCCTATGGGATTCACCTGAATAAACCAGTCGAATGAAACCACCGAACAGCAGGGCAATTCGGCAACTTTTCTCTGCAGGTTTTTTTTTCTCTGAATAGACAAAGCATTGCTTCTCTATGGGGATTCACTGCCCTCGAACAGGCACCGAACAGGCACCGTATGTGCAGGCAATTCGCCAACATTTGGAGAACTGTCTGCTCTCTGAATAGCCGAATGGCCAGGAAAGGTTACCGTACGCTGAATTTCACTGTTCGGTTACCTTTCGGCCACAATTCTCTTTGAATAACCCTGTATATGTAGAGCTGGCAATGCTGTGAGTGCCTGTGCCACCCAGTTTTGGACATTTGAGAGTAAAGTCTTTTAAAAGGTGGCGGAGGCTTCCGCCACACACTGTATCTCTGGTTCCATACACTCTACATGGTCAATCGAGGTGTCATTGGAAAGGCCAGAGTCTTCCCATTCCAAGGATATCAAAGATGACCATGTCAAATGTGCAAAGAAAAAACATAAGAGAAACGTTTGTTGCGTTTTTATTGTTTGTTTGTTTTTTTTTCAATTCCGGTTAAAATTGCATATTTCCATGGAAAACCGCAGTAACAGGTTCTCCATTTTTAAAAAAGGATCCTTCGTCTAATACATAACCACAAATGTTTGTGATGATAACACGTGGGAAAATTCATTTACATGGTGAAAGGGATTGAAATCTGAATTGAAAATTTTAATGTATTTTGATACGTCATTCTGATGTGACAATATATACACACAGTAATGATTCAAATCCCCTGACGAGGAACAGACCTATTTCTTAATTAAAACAAATATTTATTGAACACAATTAAAATTGATAATTAATAGGATAGTTGTCAATTTAAATATTAACCCACATGATATTATCAGTGAATTGAAAATTGAATGATTGTAAATATATAGCCAATTCAAAGTAAAAGGTGCGTCCACCAATTACAAAAGCTCATATTGCATGATTGGTATATAAACATACATATCACATCAGAATTAATAGTTGAGCAGAAAAATATGTTTGTGCTCGCTATATAACTTCTGGCTAATACACTGGAGGCTCAAAATGGTGAAATAACCAATAGACACTCAATAATCCAGTTACGCTCGAGGGGTAGCAATTGTCTAAACCCCAACGAGTGGAAAATTTATAGACAAGAATTGGAAAAATCAACAAAGATGAGCTCTCAATAGTGGGATGAGGAAAATTAGTACAGACCTATTGAAGTAGGTGAAAAACATAAACAATTAAATGCCTATTCAGGCATAATAGAATATCTAATTGATGTGCAAGTGCAACAGTTCATATCACCCTCAGACAGAGTGTCTTTGTACAAGAAACACTTGTTCACCGTAATTATCAGTGCTGAGAAAGGTTGGTGTAGACACACCTTACCATTAGGCTGTAAGCATATTACACGATTATAATGAGTCTGTTTAGAAAACCTCAAAAATAACACCGTCTGCAACTACTCAAACGTCAGGATGAATAGCACTAAAAGGACACAGTTTTTTTGTGAAAGGATTTTACCAGGAAGGATACATTGAGATTTCTCTCGTTTTCAAGTATGTCCTGGGTGGCGAGTATGTACCGTTGGGTGTCTTGCCAAGGACACTTACTGGAGAGGTTGCTCGCTGGGATCGAACCCATGACTCCACAGGCTCTCTCCATGCAGAGCGGTGACATTGCCTCTACTCCATCCAGCCGGTACTACTCCATCCAGCCGGTACTACTCCATCCAGCCGGTTATTCGTAGCTGTCAAGTATAACAGTAAATAGACATCAATTGTGATTCATCTTGTGCTGCTTAACTGCGTTTGGTGATGGGTAAATACAATGATTGAGGTGGAAATTGTGGTGCTAAATGCAAGCTAAATTGGGGGTGCTTATCACCCTAAGGCTACCTTTATGAGGCTAGGATCGCACAGTTTAGACAATACTTAATTCAACCTCTGGACCATGCGAGGAGATGATCGTAGTGCTGGCAATTCGTGCGGTATTCAACTGGTCCGCTCAGTAATTCAATTGTACGGTACAGCAATTAAGATGAAAATGGTCAATGAAACACAAACGCTCAATTGAGCGAAAAATACCGACAACCAGATTAATTAAAAAACCAGGCACAATGATAATCAATTATAGCCAGCATATAATGCTCCTCAGTTTAGACAAGATTGATTGAACCAGCCAACAGGCTCACACTTTATGATGCTCGCTGGTTTAACGATAGAGACAATTACTCAGTTTGTATACTTGCACTTAGAACGCCGCAAATTTAACCCACAACACGGGCTATATACTGGCACTTGACACACTCGATTCCTAACCATTGGTTCAGTATAGAATTGTTATTGAGAACATTCAATTTGACGGTTATATTAACCTATACAACGTTCATCAAAGGCTAGATTAACCTACTAACTAGGCTTGTGCACCGATTTTTTTTTGGTTCGATTCGGTTCGGTACGTTCGGGTTTTGTAAATTTTCGATTCGACTCGTTTCGGCCGATTTCCGTTTCGATTCGGTTCGTTTCGGTTCGTTTTTCGTATCGACTTTGTTTTCGTGATTTCGGAAATTTTCTTGTTTTTCAGAACGTCTGTTCTCCTCGTTTCAAAGTGTCTATTCGTTTTGCCGTAAACAAATGGTTTTTCAGATACGATACGATAATTCTGCCGATATGATAATTCTGCCATTGAGATTTCTCATGTTTTACAAAAAGGATACATTGAGATTTCTCATGTTTTACAAGAAGGATACATTGAGATTTCTCAGGATTTCCAGGAAGGATACATGGAGATTTCTCTGGTTTCTATTTCCAGGAAGGATACATTGAGATGGGAATGATACAAAATTTAATTACAGAATCAGCGATATAAAAACGATGTCCGAAATTACTGAAAAGGAACTCAAATCAGGAATGGAGCCGAAATCACGAATTGAACGAAAATGAATTTCGATTTTACACATTTCTACTGCATTCAAAAATTCCGAAAAGTTTTCGTTTCGGCTCGAATTTTTTTTCGGATCTGCCGTTTTCGGATCTGAAAATTTTCGGAAAATCGGCCGAATTCGAATGCACGAATCGGGAAATTTCGTGAAAATTCCGAAACCCGAAACGCACATCCCTACTACTAAGGCTCAACGCGCGTTTCCCTGCTGTCCCCACAGCAATTTCATCAGGAGCTATGTGAGACTTGTGAACCTACTCATTATATGTGGATAGTTAATTGCTTAATTGGGGCGTATAATTACTCTGTAGAGGCTCATGAATGATACGGATCTCTGCTAGGAACAAAAAAGGACCTTGTTAAAGATCCTACCATTAACTTAATTATGCTATTCACAGTCATATCAAAATGCATACCCCATGTTATATTAAACAGATCTCAATAGAGGAACTAAATGCAAAGATGACAGGTGCCTGTTTAGTACTTAACACCAGTCCAAATTTGGTTAACGCTCCTAAAATAATATTCAGTTGATTAGAAACACATATATATTAATGAATAGC
>RXON01003126.1:0-50847 GCA_009667805.1 Leptobrachium leishanense
TCCCCCTGAGGACTGGCATCATCGTGCATAGCACGATGATGCCAGTCCTGGATTTAACCCCTAGCTGCCACCAATGGTGGAGAATCTCCCGATCCGTGGCAGCTAGGGGTTAAGAGCATGGCCGTTCCAACGATACTAAACACGACTGTGAAAAAAGTTTTTTTAAAAAAATAAAAAATAAAAATAAAACAATATTTAAATTTTTTTTATAAAAAACAAAATAAACAATTTTTTTTCTTTTTTTGGTTTGTTAATGCAACAATATTGTTCCCATTTCAATTATAATGTGAACAATGATGCTGCACTAACGATTTTTGTATGCGGTGCGTTTGTTAAAAATCGCGTAATTTTCCCCAAAAAAAATGTAACGAGACCCCATCTCTAATTTTTTTAACAAGCGCACCCCATACAAAATATAACCGCAATTGCTTGCATCTTAAAATGTGAAAAAAAAAACACTTTACACGTTGTAAATTATTGAAAATTCATATTTTATTGCATTTTGTGTTATAATATACAGACAGGTCATGACGTATACATATAATAATGACATATTATGAATCTGCCGAGTCTGACGGAAAGAACGATATATAATATGTCTGGGTCATATACTAAAATAAGCCTTCAAAACACGTTTAAACATGATGAGCGAAATCAGTAAAAATGAGCTCAGCACAGAGGCGGGAAAAGCCTCAGCAGCGAAAGGGTTAATGTCACAATTATTACAGTGACCCCCTGATATTTATTTATGTCACAAATATTAAAGTGAGCCCCTGATATTTATTAATGTTACAATTACTACAGTGACCTCCTGATATTTATTAATGTCACAATTATTACAGTGACCCCTGATATTTATTTATGTCACAAATATTAAAGTGAGCCCTTGATATTTATTAATGTTACAATTATCACAGTGACACCCTGATATTTATTAATGTTACAATTATTACAGTGACCCCCTGATATTTATTAATGTCACAATTATTACAGTGACCCCCTGATATTTATTAATGTCACAATTATTACAGTGACCCCCTGATATTTATTAATGTCACAATTATTACAGTGACCCCCTGATATTTATTAATGTCACAATTATTAAAGTGATACCCTGATATTTATTAATGTTACAATTATCACAGTGACCCCCCTGATATTTATTAATGTCACAATTATTACAGTGACCACCTGATATTTATTAATGTCACAACTATTAAAGTGACCCCCTGATATTTATTAATGTTACAATTATTACAGTGACTCCTGATATTTATTAATGTCACAATTATTACAGTGACCCCCTGATATTTATTAATGTCACAATTATTACATTGACCCCCTGGTATTTATTAATGTCACATTTAATACAGTGACTCCCTGATATTTATTAATGTCACAATTATTACAGTGACCCCTGATATTTATTAATGTCACAATTATTAAAGTGACCCCCTGATATTTATAAATGTTACAATTATTACAGTGACCCCTGATATTTATTAATGTTACAATTATTACAGTGACCCCCTGATATTTATTAATGTCACAATTGTTACAGTAACTCCTGATATTTATTAATGTCACAATTATTAATGTGACTCCCTCATATTTATTAATGTCACAATTATTACAGTGACCCCCTAATATTTATTAATGTCACAATTATTACAGTGACCCCCTGATATTTATTAATGTCACAATTATTAAAGTGATACCCTGATATTTATTAATGTTACAATTATCACAGTGACCCCCTGATATTTATTAATGTCACAATTATTACAGTGACCACCTGATATTTATTAATGTCACAACTATTAAAGTGACCCCCTGATATTTATTAATGTTACAATTATTACAGTGACCCCCTGATATTTATAAATGTCACAATTATTACAGTGACCCCCTGATATTTATTAATGTCACAATTATTACAGTGACCCGCCTGATATTTATTAATGTCACAATTATTACAGTAACCCCTGATATTTATTAATGTCACATTTAGTACAGCGACCCCCTGATATTTATTAATGTTACAATTATTACAGTGACCCCCTGATATTTATTAATGTTACAATTATTACAGTGACTCCCTGATATTTATTAATGTCACAATTATTAAGTGACCCCTTGAAATTTATTAATGTCACAATTATTAAACTGACTCCCTGATATTTATTAATGTCACAATTATTAAGTGACCCCCTGAAATTTATTAATGTCACAATTATTAAACTGACCCCTGATATTTATTAATGTCACAATTATTACAGTGACCCCCTGATATTTATTAATGTTACAATTATTACAGTGACCCCCTGATATTTATTAATGTTACAATTATTACAGTGACTCCCTGATATTTATTAATGTCACCATTATTAAGTGACCCCCTGAAATTTATTAATGTCACAATTATTAAACTGACTCCCTGATATTTATTAATGTCACAATTATTAAGTGACCTCCTGAAATTTATTAATGTCACAATTATTAAACTGACTCCCTGATATTTATTAATGTCACAATTATTACAGTGACCCCCTGATATTTATTAATGTTACAATTAATACAGTGACCCCCTGATATTTATTAATGTCACAATTATTACAGTGACCCGCCTGATATTTATTAATGTCACAATTATTACAGTAACCCCTGATATTTATTAATGTCATAATTATTAAAGTGACCCCCTGATATTTATTAATGTCACAATTATTAAACTGACTCCCTGATATTTATTAATGTCACAATTATTAAACTGACTCCCTGATATTTATTAATGTCACAATTATTACAGTGACCCCCTGATATTTATTAATGTCACAATTATTACAGTGACCCCCTGATATTTATTAATGTCACAATTATTACAGTGACCCGCCTGATATTTATTAATGTCACAATTATTACAGTAACCCCTGATATTTATTAATGTCACATTTAGTACAGCAACCCCCTGATATTTATTAATGTTACAATTATTACAGTGACCCCCTGATATTTATTAATGTTACAATTATTACAGTGACCCCCTGATATTTATTAATGTCACAATTATTAAGTGACCGCCTGATATTTATTAATGACACATTTAGTACAACGACCCCTTGATATTTATTAATGTTACAATTATTACAGTGACCCCCTGATATTTATTAATGTCACAATTATTAAGTGACCCCCTGATATTTATTAATGTTACAATTATTACAGTGACTCCCTGATATTTATTAATGTCACAATTATTATAGTGACCCACTGATATTTATTAATGTCACAATTATTAAAATGACTCCCTGATATTTATTGATGTTACAATTAATACAGTGATTCCCTGATATTTATTAATGTTACAATTATTACAGTGACCCCCTGATATCTATTAACCCTTAGACCCGTGGACGTACAGGGTACGTCAGCGGCGCCTAATCCCCCTCCCGTCCGATACTCACCTCCCTCGCTGGATCCCCCGGCGATCTGGCAGGGAGGAAGCCTGCCCATGTGATTTACATGGGCAGGCGAGGCTGATGACGTGGCCACGCTGCGTGGTGACGTCAACAGCAGGCGTCCCCATGCAAAGCAATGGAGGGGAGGGGGTGGCTCCTTCGGAGCCCTCTATCTCCCCAACCATTGCAGCTAGGGAGATGCTTTTTACACCGCTGAAAAGGGGAGAGTCTCCCCTTTTCATCGGTGTAAAGCATTAACTGTTTCGCCACCGGATCACGTTTCGGTGCCAATTGGCGCCAAAACGCGATTTGAACCTGGAGGGGGGCTGACATCTTGGATGTCAGCCAAGCTTCCAGGTCCCCCCCCACCCACTGACAACCTCACCATATGTGTGAGGATGTCAGTGGGCCAGTTAACCATCTAGCTGCCATGTAGAGATAAGGGGATCCTAAGGATCCCCATATCTCCCGATCCATGGAAGCTAGATGGTCATATTTGACATCATTTGAAAGGCCTGATTATGGCCTTTCCAATGATGCCAAACATGACCAGGTTTGGTTTAGAAGAAAAAAAAAAATTCTTTTTTTTAAGTTTTTTTGTCTGGGGGGAGTTTAATTAAATAGGACCTAGGCTGTCATCTAAAAATAATTAGCACAAAATGGTCAGAATGAGCGCAGCGCACATAGGTGAACTGTCTCAGCAGTGAAGGGGTTAAAAAGCAAACGCATGTAAAAATTGGGAATTTCTAGTCTCGGGACAAAATTTTGAACCTATTTAGCCAGGGTCTTTTTAGATTTTGGTGATTAAATTATGAAGAAGTGTGTTTTTACCATTTTTTCCCTCATATTTCATATTTTTTTTATAGTAAATTATTCGATATGATGGAAATAATGGTATTTCTAGAAAGTCCATTTAATGGCGGGAAAAAGGGTGTATAATATGTGTGGGTTGAATAAACAAGTAAGAGGGAAATTTGACCTAAACACTAACAGCGCAGAAACGTAAAAACAGCAGCGGTCACTAAAAGACGGATTTGTGTAAAACCGCCCGGTCACTAAGGGGTTAATGTTACAATTATTACAGTGACCCCCTGATTTTTATTAATGTCACAATTATTAAGTGACCCCCTGAAATTTATTAATGTCACAATTATTAAACTGACTCCCTGATATTTATTAATGTCACAATTATTACAGTGACCCCTGATATTTATTAATGTCACAATTATTACAGTGACCCCCTGATATTTATTAATGTCACAATTATTACAGTGATCCCCTGATATTTATTAATGTCACAATTATTACAGTGACCCCCTGATATTTATAAATGTCACAATTATTACAGTGACCCCCTGATATTTATTAATGTCACAATTATTACAGTGACCCGCCTGATATTTATTAATGTCACAATTATTACAGTAACCACTGATATTTATTAATGTCACAATTATTAAAGTGACCCCCTGATATTTATTAATGTCACATTTAGTACAGCGACCCCCTGATATTTATTAATGTTACAATTATTACAGTGACCCCCTGATATTTGTTAATGTTACAATATTACAGTGACTCCCTGATATTTATTAATGTCACCATTATTAAGTGACCCCCTGAAATTTATTAATGTCACAATTATTAAACTGACTCCCTGATATTTATTAATGTCACAATTATTAAGTGACCCCCTGAAATTTATTAATGTCACAATTATTAAACTGACTCCCTGATATTTATTAATGTCACAATTATTACAGTGACCCCCTGATATTTATTAATGTTACAATTAATACAGTGACCCCCTGATATTTATTATGTCACAATTATTACAGTGACCCGCCTGATATTTATTAATGTCACAATTATTACAGTAACCCCTGATATTTATTAATGTCACATTTAGTACAGCGACCCCCTGATATTTATTAATGTTACAATTATTACAGTGACCCCCTGATATTTATTAATGTTACACTAACAGCGCAGAAACGTAAAAACAGCAGCGGTCACTAAAAGACGGATTTGTGTAAAACCGCCCGGTCACTAAGGGGTTAATGTTACAATTATTACAGTGACCCCCTGATTTTTATTAATGTCACAATTATTAAGTGACCCCTGATATTTATTAATGTCACAATTATTAAACTGACTCCCTGATATTTATTAATGTCACAATTATTAAACTGACTCCCTGATATTTATTAATGTCACAATTATTACAGTGACCCCCTGATATTTATTAATGTCACAATTATTACAGTGACCCCCTGATATTTATAAATGTCACAATTATTACAGTGACCCCCTGATATTTATTAATGTCACAATTATTACAGTGACCCGCCTGATATTTATTAATGTCACAATTATTACAGTAACCCCTGATATTTATTAATGTCACATTTAGTACAGCGACCCCCTGATATTTATTAATGTTACAATTATTACAGTGACCCCCTGATATTTATTAATGTTACAATTATTACAGTGACTCCCTGATATTTATTAATGTCACAATTATTAAGTGACCCCCTGAAATTTATTAATGTCACAATTATTAAACTGACTCCCTGATATTTATTAATGTCACAATTATTAAGTGACCCCCTGAAATTTATTAATGTCACAATTATTAAACTGACCCCTGATATTATTAATGTCACAATTATTACAGTGACCCCCTGATATTTATTAATGTTACAATTATTACAGTGACCCCCTGATATTTATTAATGTTACAATTATTACAGTGACTCCCTGATATTTATTAATGTCACCATTATTAAGTGACCCCCTGAAATTTATTAATGTCACAATTATTAAACTGACTCCCTGATATTTATTAATGTCACAATTATTAAGTGACCTCCTGAAATTTATTAATGTCACAATTATTAAACTGACCCCTGATATTTATTAATGTCACAATTATTACAGTGACCCCCTGATATTTATTAATGTTACAATTATTACAGTGACCCCTGATATTTATTAATGTCACAATTATTACAGTGACCCCCTGATATTTATTAATGTCACAATTATTACAGTAACCCCTGATATTTATTAATGTCACAATTATTAATGTGACCCCCTGATATTTATTAATGTCACAATTATTAAAGTGACTCCCTGATATTTATTAATGTCACAATTATTAAAGTGACCCCCTGATATTTATTAATGTCACAATTATTACAGTGACCCCCTGATATTTATAAATGTCACAATTATTACAGTGACCCCTGATATTTATTAATGTCACAATTATTACAGTGACCCGCCTGATATTTATTAATGTCACAATTATTACAGTAACCCCTGATATTTATTAATGTCACATTTAGTACAGCAACCCCCTGATATTTATTAATGTTACAATTATTACAGTGACCCCCTGATATTTATTAATGTTACAATTATTACAGTGACTCCCTGATATTTATTAATGTCACAATTATTAAGTGACCCCCTGAAATTTATTAATGTCACAATTATTAAACTGACCCCCTGATATTTATTAATGTCACAATTATTACAGTGACCCCCTGATATTTATTAATGTTACAATTATTACAGTGACCCCCTGATATTTATTAATGTTACAATTAATACAGTGACCCCCTGATATTTATTAATGTCACAATTATTAAAGTGACCCCTGATATTTATTAATGTCACAATTATTACAGTGACCCCCTGATATTTATTAATGTCACAATTATTACAGTGACCCCCTGATATTTATTAATGTCACAATTATTACAGTGACCCCCTGATATTTATTAATGTTACAATTAATACAGTGACCCCCTGATATTTATTAATGTCACTATTATTAAACTGACTCCCTGATATTTTTAAATGTCACAATTATTACAGTGACCCCCTGATATTTATTAATGTCACAATTATTACAGTGACCCCCTGATATTTATTAATGTCACAATTATTACAGTGACCCCCTGATATTTATTAATGTCACTATTATTAAACTGACTCCCTGATATTTTTAATGTCACAATTATTACAGTGACCCCCTGATATTTATTAATGTCACAATTATTACAGTGACCCCCTGATATTTATTAATGTCACAATTATTACAGTGACCCCCTGATATTTATTAATGTCACTATTATTAAACTGACTCCCTGATATTTTTTAATGTCACAATTATTACAGTGACCCCCTGATATTTATTAATGTCACAATTATTACAGTGACCCCCTGATATTTATTAATGTCACAATTATTACAGTGACCCCCTGATATTTATTAATGTTACAATTAATACAGTGACCCCCTGATATTTATAAATGTCACAATTATTTAAGTGACCCTGACAAAATGCAGAGATAGATTAAGAATCATCCCCGCAGTGCTTTGAGAACTGAAATACGGGATTTGGTAACTAAACACCTTTATTAGTAAACACAGTTACCTCAACAAAGAGGACAAATTCCCTAATTATTAATAATAAAAGCAATTCTTTATTAATATACTTTAAAAATTATTAGCACCACTCAATAGTAATTAGTTCCAATGATAAAATTGTGATCTGCCTATAGTAATTCGGTCGCTAATTTTTGATACCTGGCTACCTCCCCGGGAGCGATCAACATCCGGTTTCGCCGGAAAGGTGCCCCGCACTTCTACAGAGCGCTGGAAGCGATCGGTATCACTTCCAGCTGCTCTGAGTATATTGCAGGGATGCCTCGACATCGAGGCATCCTTGCAATATGGTTATCTGCCGCCGGTCCGTCTGTGATCGCTCCCCCCGAGCGATCACTTCCAGTAGCGGCAGGAAGTACTGAGTGCCACGAGGTATCGTGGCACTCAGTACAAAAAAGATCACATAAGTGATCAGGTGCTCTGCTGGGTGCCTCGAGGGATCAAGGCACCCAGCAGACTAAAAAAAGTGTAAAAAAAAAGAGTAAAAAAAGTAAAATAAATAAATCAAAGTGAATAAAATAAAATAAAAGTGACAGCCAAGATGGCGCGGCCCTTCTAATGGCAGGGTCATCTTGGGGCTGAGTGGGATGTTCCTAGCCTGCCTCATCAGAGAGGCAGGCTAGCAACATCCAATCAAAAGTTATAAAAAATCAAAATAAAATTTCTAATTTGTCAGGTTAGGTCAATATTTTGTAAATATTTGCCGTGACCTCTGTGATTCTCCCTCCCTCTCCTCACTGTTTTGGTGAGCGAGAGAGAGAGATCAGATTTGACAGGTTAGAGATTTTAGGTAGATTTAGTGAGATTAGAAAAATTGAGGCAGATTTAGAGAGATTTTAGGGAGATTTAGAACAATTGAGGCAGGTTTAGAGGGATTTAGAGAGATTTAGGTGTTTATTTGTATTTTCTTGTGAAACCCAACGGTTCTTCTAAGAACCAATAATCCGCTTATATATATAATAATTATAAAATTTTATAATCTATTATATATAATGTCTGAGAGGGTGTACAGCGCCGAGGAGGCATATGCCATCCTGGCGTTAGAATCGGAGGCATCTGCGTCGGACTCAGACCCAGATTTTGACCCCGCTAACTAGTCAGAGACCTCGCTAGATACATTATCTACGCTGGCTGATGTATCTAGTGATGTTTCTGATGCAGATCCTGGGCCACCACCTGCCAGCAGGAGACGCACAGCTCCAGCTGAGGAGTGGGTAGTGCCTCATCGCCAGAGGCCAGATATCCCTCCTTTCACGGCAAATCCTGGCATCAATATTGATGTTGCAGGATTTACCGCCACACAGTTTTTGCAGGTGTTTATGGGGGATGATTTGTTGGGCCACATTGTTGCCCAATCAAATTTGTATGCCCATCAGCATTGTGCTGCGAAGCCAGACTCCTACTTGGCAAGGCAGCAATGGACCCCGCTAGATGTGCCAGAATTTCTGAAATTCTGGGCACTTACTATGCTGATGGGCATCATAAAGAAGCCCTCAATTCGCTCCTACTGGAGCAGTAGCCCCATCTGCTCTACCCCCATTTACCCCCAATCAATGTCACGTAGAAGGTATGAAAACATTTTGCGTTTCATGCACTTCAGTGACAACAGCCTGTGCCCTCCTAGAGAGCATTACCCAGTTTGACAGGCTGTATAAAATCCGCCCCCTGATTACCCACTTCGCCGCCAGGTTTGCAGAGGCTTATACACCTGGAAGGAATATCTGCGTGGATGAATCCCTAATGAAATACAAGGGAAGGCTGGGATTCAAGCAGTATATTCCTTCCAAACGCTCCAGGTATGGAGTGAAGGTGTATAAGCTCTGTGACAGCGAGAGTGGGTATACTAAGGCCTTCCGGGTGTACGAGGGAAAGGATAGTAGCCTTGACCCTCCAGGTTGCCCAGAACACATGGGAACCAGTGGCAAGATTGTGTGGGACCTACTTTTTCCCCTGATGAACAAAGGGTACCACTTGTATGTTGATAATTTTTATACGAGTGTCCCTTTGTTCAAGCTGCTGTATTGTTTTGATACAGTAGCATGCAGTACTGTTTGCAAGAACCGCGTAGGTTTCCCTGCACAGCTTGTCCGCACCCGGTTAAAAAGTGGGGAGACCTCAGCTCTGCGCCAAGAGGAGCTGTTGGCGGTCAAGTACAGAGACAAGAAGGATGTATACCTTCTATCCACCATCCACACTGAGAGGTCTGTGGAGGTCTCTGTACGTGGCAGAGCTGAGCGCATCAGGAAGCCAGTGTGCATCAAAGCCTATAACCGGCATATGGGTGGGGTTGATCTGGCAGATCAGCTGCTCCAGCCCTACCAGATTATGCGGAAGTCAAGGGCCTGGTACAAAAAGGTTGCAATTTACCTGATGCAAATTGCAACCCACAATGCCTTTTTGCTCTGCAAAAAGGCAAACCCCGGAGTGACGCTGTCCTTTTTACAGTTTCAGCTCCAGGTCATTTCGGGGTTTTTGTACCAGGATGCACCTGCTCCCCGGGCGGTGATGGGGGACAGAGTTGGGGCTACACATTTTATTTTTAAAATCCCCCCTACTGAAGGCAAACAGAAACCCCAAAAAAGATGCAGGGTGTGTTTCAAGAGGGGGCAGAGGAGAGACACAATCTTTTACTGCCCAGAATGCCCTGGACAACCCGGTCTGTGTCTTGGGGACTGTTTCAAGGTGTATCACACTGTGCGTGATCTGTGATTTTTTTTTTCCTTTCTATTTTTTCTCACACTCCAGTTTGTTAGTTCAGTTTAGTTTATTTTTCTTTTACTGCACCAGACTTTTACATTTTATTCCTACATTTTTATGTTCTACAATTGGTGCTGTATTTTGCCAAAATCTTTGCACACCTATGCATGGGGGGCATGGGTGTACTCAGGAGACCTTGCAGAAAACAACCTGGAGAGTTTTCATGCAGTAACAAACAACAGTGTCTCCTAAATCACAGTCCAAATCTAATGTGGGCGTAAAAATCTGAAAATTGAAAAATTACACCACACACCTTCTCAAATGTTTTGGGCTAAAACCGTTGCATCCATGGCATCAAAGCACTCCATATGCAATACCTTGGGGTGTCAACATAACAAATATAAACAATTTTCTGGCAATAATTCAAACTGGGGTATGCGGTAGACCCAAAACCAAAGCTAGGCCTAGCTGAAGAAATAATCTCAATTTCAACTCCAATGACAAAGTCATAAAAATTGTATTTGAACCTTCCCAAAATCCTGGCAAACCTATGCATGGGGGGCATGGGTGTACTCAGGAGACCTTGCAGAAAACAACCCTTTTTATTATCATTCATTGGATTTTATAGGTAAATTTCAGACATTTTCGCTCAGTAGTTTCTTTGCAAACAGCGTTCCACTTTTCAAACATTCAAGCGTACAGTTTTTTTACTCTCCATTCGTCTGCGGTGTCGGGTTTTTCCGGCGGCTGCTCTGCGCTCTGATCGGCGGATGCTCGGGTTTCTCTGGCATGTTCGGCGGGGTTAATCTAGATGTTTTTGCGGGTTTCGGTGTGCATTTGCCGGGTTTTGCGGTGAGTGTTTTGTCGGGTTTGCGGCGGCTTTTCCCCTGCACTACGACGGCCCTGTTGTACTTGCTGAATACACCGCAGGTTCGCCGAAATGGGATCGCACCGAATCGAAGAGAACGAAAAGTCGCCGAACGTGCGACTTTTCGATTCTCTTTTAATAACTGTGTTAATATACTTTTCATTTTATAAAGACTTTTTATTTTTTACTTTGTAAAATACCTTTTTTATTTTTTAACAGACATTATTATTTATGTTTCTTAACCCCTTAATGCCACAGGACGTACAATTACGCCCTGCATTAGGTGGGCTTTGACGCCGCAGGATGTAATTGTACGTCCTCGGCGTTTTCAGCCCCTCCGGCATATACTCACCTCCTCCGGCGGCTCCCTCGCTGATCTGAGTCCCACGGAGTCAGATCGGCAGGGTTTCCTCCTCCGGCGCACTGACGTCATCGCGCCCGGGGCGCGATGACGTCAGTTTCAGGTGTCCCCCCCGCCGGAGCAGGGGAAACGCCTGAAGGGGAGGGGGGATCCTTTGGATCCCTCTATCTCCCCTTCGCCGGGGTCCAGGACGCTGTGGCCAGCACAGCCTGACCTTTCCAGCGATGTATGGGGGGGCTAACCCCTTAGTTGCCAGGTCGCGACCGGGTACTAATTCGTGCCCGATCGCGGCCTATTTCCGGTGGGGGTCGCCATCTTGGATGGCAGCCCCCACCTCTGGGTCCCCCCCGCGTCAACTGACTCATCGCGCCATGCGCGATGATGTCAGTTAACCAGGGAACCCCCTATCTGCAAAGGGATTTCCTATGGAAATCCCATAGAGGAGATAGGGGGGCTCTTTGAACCCCTTTATCTCCTGATCGGTGGCAGCTAGGGGGTCATGTATGATATTTCTGGAAAGGCCAGAGCATGATATGAAACATCAGTGATATCAAACATGACCATGTTAAAAGTAAAATAAAAGTTAAAAAAAATATAAAAATAATAAAAAAATAAAAAAGTTTTTTTTTTAATGCAGCACTATTGTTCACATTTCAATTATAATGTGAACAATGATGCTTCACTAATGATTTTTTTTGGGGGGGGTTTAGCTAAAATCACGCAATTTCTCCCCAAATAAAAATGGGTTCCCCGTTCTAATTTTTTTAACAAATCTACCCCATAGCATATGACCGCAAATGCTCGGATAATAAATTATGATTGAATGATTGGATGATTGAAATTTTATTGAAAATTCACATTTTTTAAAAAATTTTTTACATTTTTTGTTAAAGCATTCTGGCAGGGCATGACCTATACATATAATAATGATATATTATAAATCTTCCGAGCCTGCCGGAAAGAACGATATATAATTTGTCTGGGTGGGATAATAATACATGACTTAAAACTGCGTTTAAAAACGGTCAAAATGAGCTCAGCAATCTTCTACTTCGAAATAGCGCCGAAGTTGTAAAATTACTCCCGTCCTTAAGGGGTTAAAGGACCTTTCTAACTATTTAGACACATTGTTGTTGATTTATTCTCCTATTAGCAGGCTTCATATATATATATTTTTTCCGCTCAGTGGAATTCGCCGAGACCAATTTCGCTTTCAGCAACTACTTTTTCGGCAAAATACAGTGACCGTTCAGTGAGTAGTGAATGCACCAAATATACAACGTGATGGAATTGCCGAAGTCAAAAAGCACCAAATTAAGACTCAATTTCGGTGCTTTGTGAATAACCTGAAAGTAATTTAAACCCAAGCAGCCCCGGGGGAAGGAGCCGCACCGGGCCGGAGCTGTCTGAGCTAATAATATAAAAACACGAAATAAAAAGCTTTATCGAATGAGGCGGCTCACACGATAAATATACAGCAACCGATAAACCATCACAAAACAATAAAACATAAAAATAAATTGCTAAATATTGTAATATTCCACCCAAAAAACTCAAAAAGTCCCAGGAGTCCAATATAAACCTTGAATGCGGGTTCTTGGGGCTTTTTGGTGGGATTTTATCAATATTCAGCTTTTTATTTTGATGTTTTACTGTGTTGTGATGGTTTATTGGTTGATTTATATTTATCGTGTGAGTCGCCTCATTCGGTATGCTTTTTTTTCGTGTGTTTTGTATTAGGCCTGGTGCAGATTCTGCCCCCACCTGGGACGGCCTGGGTTTATTTTACTTTGTGTAATAGTGGTATTTTATTCCCTTTCCGCACAACAAAAAAAACCTGCTCGATGCGTTCAAGACCGGAAAAGATGGTGGTGCCCTGTGACCACAGTATGGCTTGTATCATTAAATCTGACTTTCGGTGGAGGCCGGTGTCGTCCTTGATGGGTTTGGTGTAACTTTATCAATCAGGACTGGTCAGAACACACGGGGCCTCTGTTATAATAACATCCACGGCTGGGCCCAAACTCGTTAGGCTAAACTCAGGCTCACTGACTGGAACCATATCACAACAAGCGTAACGTGAGCCATAACCTCATGAGGTAAACAGGTCCGTCACACCAAGCATATTACAGAGCTCCCATTGCTGTAGAGCTGTGATACGCTCATACACACCGCACAGTGAGTTTTATTGCTGTGGAGCTCTGTGATACTCATACACACCACACACTGCTGTGAGTTTTATTGCTGTGGATTCTGGGATACGCTCATACACACTGCACATTACTGTGCGTTTTATTGCTGTGGAGCTGTGTGATACGCTTATACATAAAACTGAATAATGACCTTGTAACCGCTAAATCAAATGGGTGCTACTCTCTGCTGATCCTTTTTGACCTCTCTGTCGAGTCACTGACTGTCTCTTCGCTGTCTCGAATTGGATGTCTTGCCACTTCCTTAAACTCAATCTTACCAAAACTGAAATTCTCGTTGTTCCTCCCATGAAGAAAATCCCAACACCACCTATCTCTCTACGAGTAAATGGACGCTCATTAGCCAACGCCTCAAGCTCGCTGCCGCGGTGTCACTTTCGATTCTGACCTAACATTCTCTTCCCACATCCAGGCAGTGACAAAATCCTTTTACTTTCAACTAAAGAACGTTGCCCGTGTCCGCTGTTTTCTGACGCAAGATACCGCGAAGGTGCAGGTTCATGCGCTTGTTTTCGCGACTTGACTACTGCAACTCACTCACAACTTCCCATTTGTCCGGGACCGAACCCGAACCCCCATGCAAGTCAATGGGGCTGAAAATTTGGTTTTTTAGAGTGCCCTCCAAGAGGGCATATATGCTACATATTTGCCATAAAAGGTGTATGGGGGTCCGGGTAGTGTCCTGGGGGACAGGAAACAAGGACAAAAAGTTTTTAAAAAAACGTTTTAAAGGGACAGTATGACCCATGAAATAAGGGTTAAAAATAAAAATGAAAAATTCCTTCAAATATCGTGCCTAGGAGGTCCCCATAACCTGCCCGTGAAGTGGCGGATTTCTAGGATGTATAGAAACACTTAAAAACAAATAAATGACGTTTCATATGACGGTAAATGCTTTTCCTTTAATCTATCCATAAACAACTGCTTGGGGCGGCAGTCTGTATGAAAAGAGGAGACATTTTCGGACACGCAGAAAAAGTTAACTGATTTTTTGGCGGTGAAAAGCAGGAGAATGACTGGAGAATGGAAAATTCTACACCAAATAGCCGATTTGGAAAGTGAGATAAATGGGAGAATTTTTCTGGTTTGGCTATTTTGACCTAGAATTTTCCATTCTCCAGTCATTCTCCTGAGGTTCACCTTTCTCTGAATAACCCTGTCAGGGTTATTCAGAGAGCGGTGAAGAGCAGGAGAATGACTGGAGAATGGAAAATTCTAGGTCAAAATAGCCAAACCAGAAAAATTCTCCCATTTAGGCTAGGGTCAGACTAGCGAATTTTTAACGTGCGTTTAGGCCCACTTAATCACGGCCGCACTAGCAGCAAATGACGGGCAATGACGGCCAATATACGAAGTACGGTCGCACGAAAGTCCGGCTGCGCAACGCAAGTGGAAAATGAACGCATTTTTTCGAGAACGCAGAACCGCTAGTACGGACGTACAGAGTGCGCTGCGTCCACTAGCGGCGTGTATGCGTGATTTGGAGACGTCAGACCCTGCTCATGTCTGGCCAGCATAGCGTCCAGACACCCAAAGTTTCCTGGTTTGGATCCGTAAAAAATCACGCACAAAAATGCGCATCGTATGACCGTTTTCGCGCAATCCGTGAAAAAATACGGCAATGCGTTCGGACGCACTTTTTGACGGTCGCTGCGAAAAATGCGTTAGTCTGACCCTAGCCTTATCTCACTTTCCAAATCGGCTATTTTTTCCAGATTGTTCTCTTTTCCTGCCATTCTCCTGGTTTTCACCTTTCTCTGAACAACCCTGAGAGAGAGGTGAAAGCCAGGAGAACTGGCAAGAGAAGAGAACAATCTAGACCAAATAGCCGATTTGGAAAGTGAGATAAATGGGAGAATTTTTCTGGTTTGGCTATTTCGACCTAGAATTTTCACTTCTCCAGTTATTCTCCTGCTTTTCACCGCTCTCTGAATAACCCTGTGAATGTTTAATCCCGAGGTGAAAAATAACATTGCTTTAGATTTTTTTCAAACACCAGTTAAATGCAGCATATTAGGATGTTTTAGGGAAATTAATTCTCAAATCTCAATCAGAAGCAGACACCACCCTACCCTCAGTATATTGTACAATGTATCAAATTGATTACCAGACTAAAAACACCTGGTGTTATGCCCGTTTGTGAACAGAGGTCATTTAGAGTTGATAATCTTTACACGTACACATTAGTTTTTAATTCAATATCTAATAAACCGTTGCTTATAATATTCTGCAGTAAAGAGTCTCTTTATTTCTAGATTTTTTAGTATTTTTTTAAGCATTTTCTATCCTTTTTTCAAAATTTCTTTTTTTTTTCGAACCCGAACCAAGCACGCCCAAAAAGTTCGAAATTCACGAACTTTCGAACTGCCAAAGTTCAGGTCGAACTCCGAACCGTCCGAACCCGAACAGCTCATCCCTAGTTGTTAGGTACACCTTTGCTAGTACCGGGTTGGATCCCCTTTTGACTTCAGAACTACCTTAATTCTTCGTAGCATAGATTCTACAAGGTGTTGGAAACATTCCTCAGAGATTTTGCTCCATATTTATGACATGATAATATCATGCAGTTGCTGCAGATTTGTCGTCTGCACATCCATCACATCCATCACCTACAGTTGTGTTCAAAATTATTCAACCCCCAATGCTGTAAAGGGTTTTAGGGAATTTAGTGACATTTGTAATTGTATCAGAATGAAATCCTACAAGGACTTTTTAAAGAACCATATGCAACTAAAATGACATCAATTGGTTTTGTAATACAGTAGTAAATGTTTCTTTTGTGAATTCTTCATTGACACAATTATTCAACCCCTTAAAGACTACCACTCTGAAGAACAGAGGTTCATTCAAGTGTTTTCAATCAGGTATTGAAAACACCTGTGGATGTCACGGAGCAGCAATAAAGCATAATAAGCACTAGGGCTGTGCAATATTGACAAAATAATCATATTGCGATTTCTTGAATGAATATTGCGATTGCGATTTTATTTGCGATTTAGCCAATTGTTTTTGCTTTTTCAAACATGTTACATACATTCTAAATGTATTCAGTATTCAGCACATGGATACTGCCCCAGCACATGGATATACTGCCCCAGCACATGGATATGCTGCCCCAGCACATGGAAACGCTGCCCCAGCACATGGAAACGCTGCCCCAGCACATGGAAACGCTGCCCCAGCACATGGAAACGCTGCCCCAGCTCGTGGATATACTGCCCCAGCTCGTGGATATACTGCCCCAGCTCGTGGATACTGCCCCAGCTCACCTCTGTGCGCCACGTGTTCGGCTCCCTGTTAACTTCCGGCGGCATGGAGCTTGGGCGCTCGCCTGGGGGAACCATGTGACGAGCCGCGAGAAAGTGGCTCGTCACGTGGTTCCCCCTGCGAGCGCCCAAAGCACCATGCCGCCGGAAGTTAACAGGGAGCCGAAAATTGCAGCCTTATGCGATTTATTAATTGCATGGTCGGAAATCGCGATTCAATTGCGATTGCAAATAAATTGCACAGCCCTAATAAGCACCAATTAGGCAGCTTTAAAATGACTGTGATACTCAGCTCCTTCTAGACATTTACTGGTGTGGTTACAAACATGGTGAAGTCAAGAGAATGGTCCAGGAAGACGAGAAGAGGTTCTCTTCACAGGAAGGGCAATGGCTATAAGAAGATTGCAAAGATGTTAAACATACCAAGAGAGACCATAGGAAGCATGATTCGCAAATTCAAGGCAAAGGGCACTGTTGAAACGCTACCTGGTCGTGGCAGAAAGAAGATGCTGACTTCGACTGCTGTGCGCTACCTGAAGCGTAGAGTGGAGAAAAGTCCCCGTGTGACTGCTGAGGAACTGAGAAAAGATTTGTCAGATGTGGATACTGAAGTTTCAGCTCAGACAATACGGCGCACACTGCGTAATGAAGGCCTCCATGCCAGAACTCCCAGGCGCACCCCCTTGCTGTCTCCAAAGAATAAGAAGAGTCGATTGCAGTATGCCAAAAGTCATGTGGACAAACCAGAGACGTTTGGGGATAGTGTTCTGTGGACTGATGAAACAAAATTAGAACTGTTTGGGCCCATGGATCAACGCTATGTTTGGAGGAGGAAGAACAAGGTCTATGAAGAAAAGAACACCTTGCCTACTGTGAAGCATGGCGGGGGGTCAATCATGCTTTGGGGCTGTTTTGCTTCTGCAGGTACAGGGAAGCATCAGCGTGTGCAAGGTACCATGAATTCTCTTCAGTACCAGGAGATATTGGATGACAATGTGATGCAGTCTGTCACAAACCTGAGGCTTGGGAGACGTTGGACCTTTCAACAGGACAATGATCCCAAGCATACCTCCAAGTCCACTAGAGCATGGCTGCAGATTAAAGGCTGGAACATTTTGGAGTGGCCATCGCAGTCACCTGACTTAAATCCGATTGAGAACCTCTGGTGGGACTTAAAGAAAGCAGTTGCAGTGCGCAAGCCTAAGAATGTGACTGAACTGAAGGCTTTTGCCCATGACGAATGGGCGAAGATACCTGTAGATCGCTGCAAGACACTTGTGTCAAGCTATGCTTCACGTTTAAAAGCTGTTATAACTGTAAAAGGATGTTGTACTAAGTACTAAGATTGAATGTCACTTGGGGGTTGAATAAAACTGATAATGATGTGAGCACAGAAAAGACATTTGTGGTTATTTCATTATAAATGTTATGTTATATTTGTCTGACCTACACGTGCCTCTTTGATTTAATTGTAAGCAAGATGACTGAATGATCAAAATCAATGTCAAACTGGCCAAAACACTCAATTTCAGTGGGGGTTGAATAATTTTGAACACAACTGTATTCCACCACATCCCAAAGCTGCTCTATTGGTTTGAGATCTTGGGACTGTAGAGGCCATTGCAGTACAGTGAACTCATTGTCATGTTCAAGAAAGCAGTTTGAGATGATTTGAGCTTTGTGATATGGTGCATTATTCTGGTAGTCCTTGGTTTTCCCTGGCTAGCTCAACATGATCCTGTTTTGGATTGGGCACAAGGGGACATAGGTTCATGGAGCCCACAATGCTGGTCTCAGTGTCTCGGAATGAGTAGTACTATTGGTAGCTTGAATGTGGCTACAGTTCCTCCTCTTTCTACTGAGGTTCCTGGATGGTACCAAGATCCCAAGGAGGTCTTTGATAAGAAAAAAAATCAGAAATCTTGCCACCACATCGCCCCTATGTCACGGATGGCTCTGTTCTGGGGCGCCTGGCAGCAGATTCCTCGCTGCTCGCTGGCCAGGCGCCGAATAATAACGCCACCGGGTGCGCTCACGTGGGACGCCGGGGGGCGGAGCCTGGCGTTATGACGCGGACCCGCCGGGTTTAAAACCCGGCTTCACTAGTTCGCCGGTGCCCTGACGTGGTATTCACTTCCCGCAGAGCTCTTGTGTTTTTTGGCAAAATATCTGTGTCTGACCTTGCTTCTGACTTGAACCATTCTGTGTATGACCCCTGGCATTGGCGAACGAACCATTCTGTGTATGACCCCTGGCATTGGTGAACGAACCATTCTGTGTATGACTCCTGGCATTGGTGAACGAACCATTCTGTGTATGACTCCTGGCATTGGCAAACGAACCATTCTGTGTATGACCCCTGGCATTGGCGAACGAACCACCCTGTGTATAACCCCTGGTATTGGCATTTACTCTTCTCACGGTTCTGCTCTTAACTTTGGTACCGAGGTCAGTCTGTGTGGCACCCTAAGCACACATCAGACTACCTCTTATATTACTAAGGTCCTAGGGAGAACGAATACTCTATCCTGTACATCTGTCTGGTGTTTACCCTTGTTTGTCTATTGTCTGGTTAATTATCTGTCTAGTTGTGCCGACCATTCAAGGATCGGAAGGGTAGAGAGCGGTCTACGTATAGGGACCACTATTCTGGTATTCAGGGGGATTCGTGACATTACGTCAGGGCCAATGGATCCCGCAGACCTCTCTAATCAGTTGGCACGTATCGCAGCCAGACAAGAGGAGCAGGACCATAGGATGGACCAGATTTCTCTCGCTCTGCAAACCCTGTTAAATCGGTCCAATACAGGTACCACAAACCCTCCAGACCCAGTATTACCTAGGGTCAGTTCGGTCTCTCCTGAAAGACATAGGCTTAGTATGAAGGCACCCTTACGCTATGATGGTACACCAAGCTTATGCCGGGGTTTTTTGACCCAACTCGAGATCTTGTTTGAGAACAACCCAGGGTCTTGTATGTCTGATAAAGCCAAAGTAGGCTATCTGATTAATCATTTAACAGAAAAAGCTTTATTATGGGCTACGCCATTGTGGGAAAATAAGAAACCCATCATCTATGACTATGAGGGTTTTACCTCTGAGTTAAAACGTACCTTTGATCCCTCTAGAAGGGCTACCAATGCGGGTAGGTCCTTGTTTCACATTAAACAAGGTAATAGGAGGGTCTCCGACTATGCCATAGAGTTTAAGACTTTGACGTCAGAGGTGCTTTGGCCGAACGACGTTTTAACCTTAGCCTTTACCGAAGGCCTGAACGAGGCTTTTATGTTTGAGCTGGCTCCCTTAAAATTACCAGAAAATCTGGACCATCTGATTGATTTTTGCATAGCCATGGACGATCAAATTAGGGAAAGGAGACACCCCAGAGACAGACCCAGAAGGGTCTTGCCTCCTTTACCCTTATTACCCAGACACACCAGTACGTCAGGTAACCCGGAGAACGCAAAAACAGATATGCCAGTCGTTGAACCTATGCAAATAGGAAAAACGGGTATTTCGGAAGCAGAAAGAGCTCACAGAAGAGAAAAGGGGCTCTGCTTCTATTGTGCAGGGGCTGATCATTTCCGCCTTCAATGTCCTCAGAGACCCAGGGTTAGCAGGGGGAGAGTGGCAAATCGGGTCAAAGAACAGCCAATACCCAGGTTATCGGTTCTCTGTATGCCTCCTTTGTGGATAGTGAAAAAAAAAAAATCCAGGATTCTGGTACCGATCTCCCTAACCTGGGAGGGGGTTCACCTCAAGACTGAGGCGTTCTTAGACTCTGGGGCCTCAGGTAATTTCATGGACAAATATTTTGCTGCCAAAAACCTCTTACCTCTGGTTCTCAAGGAAAAGCCTCTAATGGTGGAGGCCATAGATGGTAAACCCCTGTCATGTCCACATATCACTCACGACACTGTCGATGTATGTATGAAAACAGGAGTTTTGCACCATGAAACGATAAGATTTCAAATTATTGAATCTCCCTCATGTCCTGTCGTTCTTGGGTTTCCATGGTTAACAGAGCACAACCCGGTTATTGATTGGGTCCAGAGAGACATAAAATGTTGGGGTCCTAGTTGTCAGTCTAATTGCCTAGGCAGGGTCAATGTGATTGGTAGCCTCAATATTGCCACAGCCCCTCCTTTATCTACAGAGGTCCCTGACTGTTATCTGGCATTAAAGGAGGTGTTCTCTAAAGCCAGGACTGAGGTCCTACCACCACATCGTCCATATGACTGTGCTATTGATTTACTCCCCGGTACTATGCCTCCTAGGGGACACGTATACCCTTTGTCACAAAAAGAAAATGACATTATGGAGGAATACATAAGGGAGAATCTAGAGCGAGGATTCATCAGACGGTCCTCCTCTCCAGCAGGAGCAGGTTTCTTTTTTGTCTCCAAAAAAGAGGGAGACCTGCGACCTTGCATCGATTATAGAGGTTTGAATAGGATAACTATAAGAAATGCATATCCCATACCTCTCATAACAGAATTGTTCGACCGATTAAAAGGGGCTCGTATATATACGAAGCTCGATTTACGCGGAGCTTACAACCTGGTCAGGGTTAAAAAGGGGCATGAATGGAAAACGGCTTTTAATACACGTAGCGGGCATTATGAATACCTGGTGATGCCCTTTGGATTATGTAATGCGCCAGCCGTTTTTCAGGACCTCATAAACGATACCCTAAGGGATTTTCTGCAAGAGTTCGTCATAGTATATCTGGATGACATCCTGATATACTCTCCTGATGTGGAAACTCATCACGCCCACGTGAAACAAGTGTTGAAAAAACTATTGAAGGCTGGATTGTATTGTAAACTAGAAAAATGTTTATTCGACATAGAAACAGTGCATTTCCTTGGTTATATAATAACCCCTGAGGGTTTTCAAATGGATCCTAAAAAACTCTCAGCAATTCTTGACTGGCCTCTACCCAAGGGCTTAAAGCCATCCAGAGGTTTCTGGGGTTTACTAACTACTATCGGAGATTCATTAAAGACTTTTCAGCCTTGGTAGCTCCCCTCACGGCTATGACAAAGAAAGGGGTGGGAAATCAGAAATGGACACCTCAAGCCACTCAAGCCTTTGAGGTACTTAAACAAGCATTTACTACTGCCCCTGTTCTCCGACATCCAGATCCGGCTCTGCCTTTCCAAGTAGAAGTTGACGCCTCCGAACTAGGTCTTGGTGCAGTCTTGTCCCAAAGGGAGGCACCCGACAAACCCTTGCATCCATGCGGCTTCTATTCCCAGAAATTGTCCCCGGCAGAGAGGAACTATGACATCGGAAATAGAGAGTTGTTAGCAGTCATCTCGGCCTTGGCAGAATGGAGATACTTATTGGAGGGGTCTAGGGACCCGATCGTTATCATAACCGATCATAAGAATCTCACGTACATTGGAGATGCTAAACGTTTAAATTCCAGACAAGCGAGATGGTCATTGTTTCTTTCAAGTTTTAATTTTGTGCTTACCTATAGACCTGGGTCCAGAAACATTAAAGCAGACGCATTATCGAGACAGTATGAATCTTATGAACATAATATCCAAGATCAGCATCCCATTGTACCCCAGGAAAGGATTATAGCCTCTACCACGATTAGTGTCTCATCTCCTCTAGTGAAAAGGTTGCAGACCGTCCAGGGTGCAGCTCCTGGGGGGAACCTCCCGCGAAACTCTTTGTACCTGAGAACGAAAGAGAGGAAGTATTTAACGTTTATCATGACAATAAAACCTCTGGGCATATGGGTATCACCAAAACAGTGTCTAGTATCCGTAAACTCCTCTGGTGGCCCACATTGCGCCGAGATGTTAAAGATTACATAGCTGTGTGCGAGGTGTGCACAAGACATAAAAGTCCCAAAACAGCACCCATTGGTTTACTCCAGCCTTTGCCGATCCCCCGCGACGACCATGGTCGCATGTAGCCATGGATTTCATAGTAGACTTACCTGAGTCAAGAGGGAATACAGTTATACTTACGGTAATAGATCGATTCTCCAAGATGGGTCATTATTTTCCTCTTCGGAAACTACCTTCGGCAGCATAACTGGTGCCCATTTTCATTTCTAACGTAGTCCGCATACACGGTATTCCTCTGGAGATTGTCTCTGATAGGGGGACCCAATTCGTCTCCAGATTCTGGAAAGGGTTTTGTAAGAATGTGGGGATAGACTTATCCTTCTCTTCGGCCTATCACCCCCAGACTAACGGAGCAGCAGAACGAGCCAACCAAAATATAGAGAAATATCTCAGGTGCTTTATATCAGAACAACAAAATAACTGGTCAGACCTGTTACCATGGGCTGAGTATGCTTTGAACAGTGCAGTGAGTGAATCCACAGGACATTCCCCTTTCTTCACTGTTTATGGTTTTGATCCTCCCGTGCTCCCCGCTACGTTTCCTGATACCACGATTCCTGCTTTGGATGAGCATTTGGCATCATTGAAAGAGACTTGGGAGAGAGTCAAACAGGCACTGGAAGAGAGTAGTGCCATCCAGAAGACCAAGGCAGACAGACACAGGAGGCAGGCACCCGTGTATCAAGTTGGGTGGGTTACGGTCCAGAGGATCGTTCTTGGATTCCGGCTGCTGAAGTCCATGCCCCTCGGTTGGTGAAGGCCTTCTATGTGACACACCCCCGTGCCCCTGGGGGTCGTCCAGTGGCCGCCCGTGGAGGGGGGGGTTCTGTCACGGATGGCTCTGTTCTGGGGCGCCTGGCAGCAGATTCCTCGCTGCTCGCTGGCCAGGCGCCGAATAATAACGCCACCGGGTGCGCTCACGTGGGACGCCGGGGGGCGGAGCCTGGCGTTATGACGCGGACCCGCCGGGTTTAAAACCCGGCTTCACTAGTTCGCCGGTGCCCTGACGTGGTATTCACTTCCCGCAGAGCTCTTGTGTTTTTTGGCAAAATATCTGTGTCTGACCTTGCTTCTGACTTGAACCATTCTGTGTATGACCCCTGGCATTGGCGAACGAACCATTCTGTGTATGACCCCTGGCATTGGTGAACGAACCATTCTGTGTATGACTCCTGGCATTGGTGAACGAACCATTCTGTGTATGACTCCTGGCATTGGCAAACGAACCATTCTGTGTATGACCCCTGGCATTGGCGAACGAACCACCCTGTGTATAACCCCTGGTATTGGCATTTACTCTTCTCACGGTTCTGCTCTTAACTTTGGTACCGAGGTCAGTCTGTGTGGCACCCTAAGCACACATCAGACTACCTCTTATATTACTAAGGTCCTAGGGAGAACGAATACTCTATTCTGTACATCTGTCTGGTGTTTACCCTTGTTTGTCTATTGTCTGGTTAATTATCTGTCTAGTTGTGCCGACCATTCAAGGATCGGAAGGGTAGAGAGCGGTCTACGTATAGGGACCACTATTCTGGTATTCAGGGGGATTCGTGACACCCTACTATTGTGCCATTGAACTACTCCCCGGAACAATGCCTCCCAAGGGTCATGTATATCCTCTTTCCCAAAAAGAAAATGATATTATGGAAGAGTATATACGTGAAAATCTGGCCGAGGCTTCATTAGATGCTCTTCGTCACCTGCTGGAGCAGAGTTCTTTTTTGTCTCAAAGAAGGAGGTTTATTTGCGCCCCTGTATCGGTTATAGGGGCTCAACAGAATATCTATAAGAAATGCTTATCCTATCCCCCTGATATCTGAGCACTTTGATTAGTTGAATGGCGTCAGGGTCTATACGAAACTTGATCTGCGGGGTGCCTATAATCTGGTCCATGTTAAACAGGGCCATGAATGGTAAACGGCGTTTAACACAAGAATGGGCATTACAAGTAGCTAGTAATGCCCTTCGGTCTCTGTAATGCACCTGCCGTGTTTCAAGATTTTATCAATGATGCACTCAGGGAGTTCCTACAAGTCTTTGTTCTTGTTTATCTAGATGATATTGTGATTTATTCCCCAGATCTCGAGACTCATCATTTTCGTGTCTGTACAGTGTTAAAAAGGCTATTGGAAAACAGCCTCTATTGTAAGCTCGAAAAAATGCTGGTTTGATATAACCTCCGTTCATTTCCTAGGTTACATCATTAACCTCGAAGGGTTTCAGATGGACCCCAAGAAACTGTCCGCCATCATTTATTGGCCAATACCCCAAGGTTTAAAGGCAATCCAGCGGTTTCTGGGTTCACAAATTATTATAGGAGATTTATAAAAAATGTCTCTACCCTGGTGTCTACTATAACCGCCATGACCAAGAAGGGTGTCCAAAACCAGAAATGGAACACCCAGGCTATTCGAGCATTTGAGGTACTAAAACAAGCCTTGACCACCGCCCCAGTACTCAGACATCCTGATCCTAACTTGCCTTTCCAGCTGGAGGTGAATACCTCCGAAATCGGTATAGGTGCTGTCTTGTCTCAAAGAGAGGCTCCTGACAAAACCTTGCATTCTTGTGGGTTCTACTCCCATAAGTTGTCCCCTGCGGAGATGAACTATGATATTGGTAATAGGGAGCTACTGGCTGTGGTTTCAGCTTTGACTGAATGGAGGTACCTTCTGGAGGGTTCCAGAGATCCGATCATAATAATTACAGACCACACAAACCTAACCTATATTGGTGATGCCAAACGCCTAAATTCCAGTCAGACAAGGTGGTCACTGCTCTTATCCAGTTTCAGTTCTGTTCTTCCATACAGACCCGGGTCTCACAATGATAAAGCAGATGCTTTGTCCAGACAACATGAAACTTATTAACAGCATATGTACGATAAGAACTCCATCGTCCCCCTGTAATGCCTAAGCAATCAGCAATTAATTTATTATTTAATCAACAGGGCACGAGACTGACTGGTGAAAGTAAAGGGGAAAGCTATATTGAACAGTTAGTGAAAATATATATGTATATATATACACACACAATTCGATAGTAGTCAAATACATCAAAACCCCAAGGACATTCTTGAAACCAGATTATCACAGAAACCAACACACATGTAAATCCAAATCAATTAATCAGTTACTTAATCAATGCAAATGTATCAACACATCAACCTGAAACATCATGGTATTCACACATGTGACAATCAAGAATATTACACATTTTAAGGAACATCACTGTAGTTCCCTAATTACAATTAATTAAACCATTAAGCTTCAAATGTAAATGCTGAGTCTGGCTGAGAGTAATGAGACACACATGGATGACATTAAAGCATGACAAATGACAACAAAAGAATCCTGCTACAAATTTGTTAATGGATAAAACACAAGTCACTAGTATTATTAGAATAAGCAATAAACACGTGTAACTGTAATTGATAGCAATTTAGTAAATTAATTATTAATACTGGATAATATTAAAAACTAAGGGCCCTATTACAATCTTCACGTTAAAACGCTCGCACAACGCGTGAATTTGTGCGCCAAGCGTTAAACCTTAAGCGCGTAAATCAACGCTGGAATTACAATCCTCGTGCATTTTGTCATCCGTCGAGCGATAACGTGCGTAAAATGGATGCGCATTAATTTGTGCGCTCAGCAACGTTGAGTGCAGAAATCAGTGTGAGGACTGTTTTTTCACGTGATTCAGCCAATCAGAATTAAGAACCACAATTATCTCACGTTAAGTTTTTGTAGCGGTTTGTGAAGTATGTATTAGAAATAAAAACCCTAAGACCATGCCGGTTGGGGTACTACAACCTCTGCCCCACCCCTGATAGACCATGGGCACATTTGTCCATGGATTTTATTGTGGAACTGCCTAGATCTCAAGGAAATACGGTCATACTCCTCGCAGTAGACCACTTCTCAAAAATGGGTTACTACATCCCACTTCCCAAGCTGCCTTCAGCTGCAGAACTGGTACCCATATTCACTCAACATGTGGTTAGGCTTCATGGCATCCCTCTGGGTATTATGACTGACAGGGGTACTCAATTCGTGTCCAGATTCTGGAGGGGTTTCTGTGATAAAATGGGGATACCGTTGACCTTTTCCTCGGCTTGCCATCCTCAAACAAATGCAGCAGCTGAGAGGAAAAATCAAAACCTTGACAAAATCTAAGGTGTTTTGTCTACGAGAAACAAGTCCATTGATCTGAGCTCCTGCCATGGGCAGAATATGCATTTAATAACGCAGTCAGCAAAAGCTATCTGCTGAACTTCATTGTGTGAGTACTGGTCAAATACAGACTTCAGCTAGTCTAAAGCACCCACACTTCACAGCTTTGCTTAGGGAAGCAGAATATGTTTCATGTTAACTTTTTAAAGCCACTCCCGTGTAACCGATATACCAGGGTTCATGCTCCCCTGCCTCCTGTCATGTTGGAAGGTGGTGAAAAATATGAAGTTCGTGCCATCTTGAATTCCTGTTTGTCCAGGGGTGTGTTGCAATATCTTGTGCGCTGGGAGGGTTGCGGGCCTGAGAACAGGTCATGGCTTTCTGCTGGGGAGATCCATGTGCCTCGTCTGGTCAGAGTCTTCCATGCCTCCCATCCTTCTGCGCTGCCCTGACGTGGTTCAGATTTCCTCAGTGCTTTCTGCGATTTATATTCACGTGCATGACTCTGGCTATAGTTAAAGAGCCCTCTCTGTGTATGACCCCAGCTATTGATTACGAACCCTCTCTGTGTACTAACCTGGCTATTCCTGACAACCCTGCTCTAAGAATTACACTTGGTATAAGACTGACCAACTGTACAGGTGATAAGACCTCTGCTAACTTGGCTTCCTATTCTGGTATCTGTTAATCCTTGCTGGGTGCTACAAGATCTGTTCCCTGAAGGTAGTTAGTGTTACCGACCATCCAAGGATCGGAGGGGTATATGGTATACTGTATACAGGGACCGGTATCATAGACCCAAAGGGGATCCGTGACATCGGGGAAGGGGAGGGGGTTTCCAGTGGGTCTCATGCTCAGAGATGATTTGTGGCTGGGGAGAATAAGTTTGCATTTTTTGTGATGGATTTAACCAGGTATTCTCCATGAGAAGCTCCAACCATTGAAAACAAGGCGCATGTGGTGGTAAAGGCTGCTAAAGCAGAGTTTATTATTTGGCCGAACAAAGCTATGTGTCCATCGAGTTCAGCCTATCACACAACACCTACTGCTGTTGATCCAAAAGAAGGCAAAAAACCCAGTATGAAGCGCTCGCCAATATGCAAAATACTGGGAAAAAATTCCTTCTTGACCCCAGATGGCGGTCAGATTTCTCCTTGGATCGGTGTTGTTGTGATTTGATGTTGTGGCTGTTGTTGTCGCTTTAGCTCTTTGCTTGATGTCTCACAGGGTACGTTCAGCAATCCAGTCGAAGCCTCGAAACGCGTCCTGAACTTCCTGCGTGAGGCTTCCTCCCCTTGGAGGTGTTAATCTGGTGGTCTGTGATGTTATCCGCAGATCGAAATTGCTGATGTCCTCTGAGCTGGTGATCTTTGGCAGAAATGGTGGTTTTGCCGTGCGATCAAGCATTTTATTCCAGTTGACTTTCTATTGAAATGTAATAGAGAGGTTAAGGGTTAATGAGTGAGATGAGTAATCTGTAGCAATGTATAAAGTGATACAATAAACCCGCGGCAAGAGGAACATTCAGTAACTATCCCAAGGGATCCACACAGATGCACCTTCATCTGGCTACACGTCATCACATTATAATGTCAATGGCCAATGATTCCGGTGTAAAACATGGAATGTGGGGAAATAAGGATCTCCAAATAAATATCATAGAAATACATGAAAACATGATGTGTATTTATATACAGGTTAAACACCCCTCAGCCCAAATTCCACAAACCCACACACTCTGTCAGTCATTGTCTAAGCTAACTGGTCGAGCCTCTCTTTTGGCAATGGCCTGGTCTTGCTGTGTCACCTTGCTACTAGCCTCCTACCTCATCCACCATTCTTCCTGATATGCCACCGAGCACCTCAGAGCCAGCATGTCCCTTCCTGGCATTGCAAAACACGACCCTCATGGTGCTCCTGCCACGTTCCTTGCTCCCCTCTTGTCATGATCCCTCACTCCCCTTCTGCTGTTATATCCAAACTAGGAAAATAATCCAAAATTTGCAATGCTCACGATCCCGAGCATTTTGGATGAAAGATGCTCGAGCTGTATGTGTCTTTCCACAGAAACTGAAGCGGTGACTACAGGAAGGACGGCTACTACTGAAGGACAGCTGATTGGAGAATAAAGTGGCTAAGTTTCGGTCAGAGGACACTTATCACGCTGCCCTCCTTATCCTCGTGCAACATTGACTTCATCTCGTATCGATTCGTTCAGTCATGCTGCTGGGCTGTGCGGCTCCCAACGAGAGCGCATCGACTGACCCACCAACTGTATGAAAGGCGCTCTTGCTGCTCATCCTGACTCCCTATTCTGTTTCCAGATGAACTGACATTTCTGCTTTAACCTTAATCCGTGTCAATTGACCACAACGTGCGACTCGTCCGCAGCCGCGACACAAACAAAATGGACTTACTTTGAAGAAGCGATGGACTTTAACTTCCCCCGCGTCCTTCTCGCTGCCTCCGAGGCGCGAGCTGGGATTCTTTTCTAAGAGCTAAAAATAGAGGATTATTACAATATGAATAAACGGATGATATTTCTGGAAACGCATGAAAACTCATAAACATCCAGAAAGTCTAATATCTATGAAGTAATAGCCGCGATTCAGAACTTACGAGGCGTAACAGCGCTGTCCCTTTCTTGGAGATGTGGGGCGGGAATTTCACTGGAGTGTTCAGGATTTTATACGTCATCTCCGTGAAGAAATATCCCGCAGTATACGGTGTCTGAAAGAGAAATACACGTAAACGCTCATTATTAGGTGTCGACGCAGTAAGAATGAGGCAGAAAGCCAATATTTCTACAGAATCGTAATATGAGACGGCTCTTACCTTTCCAACCAGCATGGCGTAAAGCAGTGCACCGACGCTCCACCAATCCACCGCTCTGGTGTACGAGCCACCCGATACTATTTCCGGAGCCATATACGGCAGAGACCCGCACCAGCTGTTGGCCCGATCTCCAAATCCCATTCCTGAGGATAAAACATAGAATTTCAATAGGAGGTCGCTGTTACCTTCCTATAAAGCACAATCTGCTCCAAACACCTTCACACGTTCCATATTCCTCTCTTTATTCCATGTTTTACTGACGTCGCTCGGTGACATTGTTACGCATTTCCCTTTAAGCACAGTGTAAGCGTGTGTCACCGTGTTCCTTCTCTCCGTCGCTGCGTGTTCTGTCTTCCTGTGTGTAATACTTTGTCTTATAACCAGATACACATTTTCTGGGATGTCTTTTGGATTGTTTATGCACTGTGTGAGCTCATGTTTTGGGGTTTCGATGCCGTTAAAGCAGTGATAATTCACATTGTATCCACCTCGTCCACAGCTAGTGTTTTCCTTTTGAGTTTAGTTATTCTAAGGCCCCTTCACAGACGCTTTGCGATAATGTTTGGTTAAAAAGGATTTTACGAATTAAGGGACATCATGGAATTAACCCCGATGTTGCCGCTTTCACGCTCAGCCCCTCAGACCTTTATTCATTTATAAGATTAATTAGATTTAAATCAATATTTACCTGTTTTGCAGAGACCAAAATCTGTTATTTTGGCAAAACCTTCCTGATCTATCATGATGTTCTCCGCCTTCAGGTCTCTGGATTAAAACATGAAGAAATGGGTTTTATCGGTTAATTAGTATAAGTATTATTATTATTCATTATATAGCGCCAGTATATTCCGCAGCGCTGAACAATGGGCACAATGTAGACAGGGTCACAATACATCGAACAACATTTGATAAACCATTACACTTTGGAATTTACAATCTAGAAGGGTTGGTGGTGGAAACAGGGGGAGAGGACTGCAAGGTGAGATTGAAGGACTGCACGGTGAGGGATGGGCTGCAAGGTGAGAGGGATGGGCTGCAAGTTGAGAGTGATGGCCTGCAAGGTGAGATTGAAGGACTGCAAGGTGAGATTTAAGGACTGCAAGGTGAGATTGAAGGGCTGCAAGGTGAGAGTGATGGACTGGTTGGGGCAGTGAGGCGTATTAGTGAGTTGGTGGTCGGCTTGCCTGAATAGGAATGTCTTAAGGGAGCGTTTGAAGGAAGAGAAACTAGGGAAAAGTCTGACAGTAAGAGGGAGAGCTTTCCAGAGGATGGGGGCTGCACGTGAGAAATCCTGCAGTCTATCATGGGAAGAGGTGATGCAGGGAGAAGCTAGGCGCAGGTCACTGTTTGACCTTAGGGAGCGGGCTGGGGTGTATTTGGTGATTAGTGAGGACAGGTAGTAGGGAGCTGAGTTAGTGAGGGTTTTGTAGGTAAGGATAAGGATTTTAAATTTAATTCTGCAGTGAATGGGGAGCCAGTGAAGGGACTCGCAGAGGGGAGCGGCAGAGACAGAGCGGCGGGTGAGGTGGATGGGGAGCCAGTGAAGTGACTCGCAGAGAGGAGCGGCAGAGACAGAGCGGCGGGTGAGGTGGATGGGGAGCCAGTGAAGGGACTCGCAGAGGGGAGCGGCAGAGACAGAGCGGCGGGTGAGGTGGATGGGGAGCCAGTGAAGGGACTCGCAGAGAGGAGCGGCAGAGACAGAGCGGCGGTGAGGTGGATGGGGAGCCAGTGAAGGGACTCGCAGAGAGGAGCGACAGAGGCAGAGCAGCGGGTGAGGTGGATGAGGAGCCAGTGAAGGGACTCGCAGAGAGGAGCGGCAGAGACAGAGCAGCGGGTGAGGTGGATTAGCCTGGCAGAGGCATTCAGAATGGATTGCAGGGGGGGGGTGAGGCGCGAGAAAGGGAGGCCAGCTAGATGATTTTTACAATTGTCAAATTGGGAGATTGCAAGGGCGTGAATGAGCTGCTTTGTGGTGTTAGTGGTAAGAAACAGCCGAATTCGGGGGAGGAAACTTTAATGAGGTTTTCTTGTGTACAGCTTTAAAAGGTTTTCACACTTTCTTTCAAACATCCCAAACAACCATCACAAAAGCACAGCACAGAAACACAGTTTGCGGGTCCTAAGCCAGGCCGCGGCGCCTGTATCATGTGGTGTCATCTTACCTGTGCACGATGTTAAGCTGGTGCAGATATTCCACTCCCAGGGTGATACACGCAGCGTAAAACCTGCCACAAGGAAAAGCAATAGGAGGGTCACATGATTTAGCAAAAAAATATTTTTACGTTGATTCGTTCATGCTCGGATTGGGTTTTATGGAATATGAAGTCTACATAAAATCCCACCCTCGCTTTCCGGGTCTTGACACGAACTCGCATTTCCAATACTTCTGGTACTTACACAGCTCTGGGTTTTGGGAGTCCTTCCGGGGTGTTCTTAAGTTGAGTCTCCAGGTTCCCGCCAGCTACGTATTCCATAGCGAAGATGGTATGAGTTTCCGTTTGGAAGGACGCAAAGAGGTTGACGAGGAACGGATGTTGTCTGCTACTTATTGCCTGGAAGACTTCTTTCTCACCCATGACACTGGAAAACAGAAAAGATTAAGGAGTGAAACTCGTGTTTATGCAGGAAACGTCTACACGGAGAATACATCGAAACTCGTTACGAGTATCCGGAGCTTCGTATTTCTCATCACATTCATTAAAAATCATAAAACTCTCTGTAACTGCTGTAGAATCGCTGGGATTTAGGAAAGAGTCACATCCGTCAACTCATTTAAGATTTTTCTGCCCTTGACTGATCAGATTCTGCTGCTCGGCAAAACCTTTCATTGGCGTCAGAATAAAATGATGTCACTATCCCGCCATGGCTTTCTCTACAGCTGTGACTTAGTGATAGAGAGCAGTGACTGTGTCAGAGCGCGGCCCTGACCTCAGATGGTGCTGATTGTAGATACAATGTAATGTAGTCATAAGAGACATACGATACCTTGAGGTTTTGCATCAATCAATGTAAATGGTTTATGCTTCCATTTTAGGAGGAAATCAAGGTTTAAGGTCACTTGACAGTCATAGATGGCAAACAGACCTATCAATACACATATATATGTCAGCCCTTACTTACCGATGGACTTTCATGTACCTAATCAGGTCAATTTTGTTCTGGGCTTTCAAGGCCACGAATCGGTTGGATTTTGTATATTCGGCCAAAAGCACCTAAAGAACACAAACAGGTTTTATGTTAGTAGAATGTTTAGTAAAGTACAGGAGCAAACAATATGATTTGACAGACAGATATCCAGCACACACAGAGTTAACTAATAGCCCTGTTTCTCCACAGTAACTTCCAGATGGAGACCAAGCGTTTCCGGGTGTCCAGTGGCCTGTATGGATTGTTTCCGTAGCTGTGGCCTTGGTCATAATTCCCTGGAATAACCGAATGCCTGAAGCTGAGGGTCTGTATTGTCGTTGCTTTCTTTGAATATTCTGACACTTTGTTATCTCTTATGATATTCCTTTGTGCTTCGATACATTGTTCAGGTTCTGCTCTCCAGCCCTGCACAACGCTTATATAGATCTTTAAAGTGGCTTTTCTGCCAGCGTTACCTTTCCAAAAGATCCTTTTCCCAGCATGGTGCAGCAGCGGAAATCCTCCAGACTGATGTTAACCTGTGACTGAGCCCTGTGAAGGAGAAGACGAGGGGTTAAACATTTCCTATTCAATAAAACTAAACCTTGAAACACAAAATTCTTCTTTATCGCAGAGTGAGGTCTCATACCCCCCGGCCTCGGGGTCTTCGTGGATGATGTTCTCCACGCTGGACTCAGGGATTTCTGGCTCCGTTGTGATGACAGGTGCCGCTGCTGTTTCCTATGGGGGAAAAAATCATGAAATAATCAATAACTCAATTAAAAAATATGCTTTTCCAAATGTAATATTTTACTAAAGCAAAGCCTTTGCCAAAAAATGTCCCCAAATGCCATGAGCAGTAAATGCAGATATCCGAGTCCTGGGGTAACTATGGGCTTTACAGAAGAGCTTTAAGAGTTTCATCGATTTAATCCAACTTAGATTTAGATTTTATGTGAAGTTTCCAAAGTCTCGAGCCCCGCACAACCGCCTTTACAGGACCCCAAATATATTATACTGCCCCTATTACCCCCACTAGAGCATTATATAGGTATGTAGAATGGGTAATAAGGGACACTGTATAATGATGTGATTTATTCCAGGCCTCCACGTGCCCTGAAGGAATATTCCCAGCAAACCTTATGGTTCCTGCCTAAATAAAGAAGGTGATAAGAGGAGGCTGAGCCGGCTTTTTTAGCTTTTAAAATCCTATGATCCTTCAAGAAGCTGAAATAGAAAGCTAATCTGCATGTTTTATAACTTACCTGGGGAAGTTCTACAGGGATCTGGATATCTGGTGTCGGCTCGGACAGATGAGCAGGTGAAGAAGCCTCAGTTGGAGCAGAGGCTTCCTCAGGCTCAGGCTGTGGAGAAGACTGTGTATCGGTGACAATCTCAAAGACGTCTTCAAGGATCTTTTCCAAAATGGTCTCAATGTCCTTCTCTGGAGATGCTTCCAGTTCTACTCCTGGAGCTTCTTCCAATGCTGGAGAAGACACATCAGAGACCAATTCAAAGACGTCTTCAAGGATCTTTTCCAAGATAGCCTCAATGTCCTTCTCTAGAGATGCTTCCAGTTCTACTCCTGGAGCTTCTTCCAATGCTGGAGAAGACACATCAGAGACCAATTCAAAGACGTCTTCAAGGATCTTTTCCAAGATAGCCTCAATGTCCTTCTCTGGAGTTGCTTCCAGTTCTACTCCTGAAGCTTCTTCCAATGCTGGAGAAGACACATCAGAGACCAATTCAAAGACGTCTTCAAGGATCTTTTCCAAGATAGCCTCAATGTCCTTCTCTAGAGATGCTTCCAGTTCTACTCCTGAAGCTTCTTCCAATACTGGAGAAGACACATCAGAGACCAATTCAAAGACGTCTTCAAGGATCTTTTCCAAAATGGTCTCAATGTCCTTCTCTGGAGCTGCTTCCAGTTCTACTCCTGAAGCTTCTTCCGATGCTGGAGAAGAAACATCAGAGACCAATTCAAAGACGTCTTCAAGGATCTTTTCCAAGATAGCCTCAATGTCCTTCTCTAGAGATGCTTCCAGTTCTACTCCTGGAGCTTCTTCCGATGCTGGGGAAGAAACATCAGAGGCCACTTCAAAGACGTCTTCCAGGATCATAGCCTCAATGTCCTTCACCGGAGATTCCCCCAATTCTGCTCCCAGAGATGTGATGGCATCTATCTCCGGGGCTTCTTCCGGTGCTGGAGCCGACACAGATGTTTCACAGGTCTCCTTCTGTGCCTGAAGTATCAGCGTCTGCAGGACCTGGATTTTATTCACGCAGTCCTGATGCATTCGCTGAGCGGCTTTACGGTGTTTCTTTTTCTGCAAGACATAAGGAGCATGATTATAGTTTAAGCTCAACTAAAGCCGAGCCGTGGGCTCAATCTATAAGCAAAGAAAGACTCTAAAATCAATTTACAACATAATAACTCCTATAATTATATGAAAAGCCACCAGCAGCGAGTCCACATTCTGATTCACACAACTCGATAAAGAATAGGAAAGAGGAGGCAACATTGTGAATGGTTTCCGCTTACTTTAGAAGGAGCCTTGGAATAGGCCAGAATCAGGTTCTCTGCACCTTTCCTGACTTGCATTTCGATGTTGAGTTGTTTCTGCAAGTTCTCCAATGTGTCAGCATTGGGTTTAGGTGCTTCAGGGATCACTGGATGTTCTAGATATTGAGAAGAATAATAAATCAAAATTACAGCAATGATAATGAGCGAGCAGTGTAACTCGCCGTAACTTGCCATGCATATGTTTTGGTGTGAGGAGCTGCCCCGTCCCTCTTTCCCTGCATTCTGATCTATATAAACACCGATTTTGGGGACATTCTGCGTTTATTAAGCTCTTCTGCTTTACAACATGAAAACACATTCTAGAAGAAGATAATGGAATCATGTGTAAGTGATGGGCGATGCTGTATGGCTCCACATTATGATGTATCTCATTTAACCATTATTATTGTCATTGAGCATTTAATCACTATATCTATAGGAATAGGTTTAAGTTTAGGGATAGAATTTAGGTTTTGGATTAGATGTTAGGATTAGAAACCAGAATCCTGACAACCTAAACCCATGCTCCACTCGAATGTTACCCCATATCTGTGATTTTTCTTTGGATGTTACTGGGTTGAATGTTCTACAGGAATTCTAAACCCAAATAATTGCGAAGAAAAGAAAGTGAACATACCTGAGCGTCCCTGTACTCCGCGCGGATAATCACCAGGGTAATCCTAAATAAACACAAAGACAATCAGAGAAGCACAGGAGATCATTCACACAATCATTCCAATCCCCTTCCTGACACCAGGGCCGGGGACGTTTCCCTCTTTGTACAACTATTTCCTCTGATTTTGTTCTAAAGCAGCAGCTTTTTCCGCTTTTTGGTTATAAAGTGATTAAAGCCGCTGCAATAATTCACTTTCTCATTTACCAAGTGACACCGTGTAAAATAAAAACAAAAGAGAATTGGAAGAATTCTTCCTTTTTGTTCTAAGTCTGTGTCTTTATCTGCTTTTCATAAAGCAAACAATGCCGCTGCCATTACCAACCCAACACCAGCTCCGAGTCGAGTCTGGTAGAGCGTCCCTTCTGAAACTAGTGTCTGCATCTGCTCCTGATAGAGGCAAGTGAATAAAGGGTTAACCATAAGCTGTCACTCATTTGTTGTACTGCTGACACTTTTTCAAATGAAACCTATAAACTGTCACAATGCCGCTAGGGAAATCCCCTGCCGCCCGTCCTTAAACCCTGTCCAGTTGGTGCAGATATATACCCGTGTGCTCTGGTTATGGATTCAGTGGCGTTTTACAAAAAAAAATCTACAAAATGTTCCTTTAATCCAATAATTCAAACACTGAGATATTTGGCCGATGTTTGCTATAAATTCCTCAGAATCCCAGACACGCGGTACACAGCGCTGTGACTGCTCCAGCCCCCGAACATGAATAAATTATCTCGTGTGACCCCCCGTCCCTTACATTAATCATCATACAAGGGCCCAGCTGGGTTCTGGTTCTGAATTCGTTCTGAGGTTTGGGTTAATGTGGCCGAGCTCTCACGTAATGAGACAAAGACGGAGAATTGAAAAGAGAGTGAGTTAATTACTTACATCATTCGCGCGTAAACAGCAAGGAAAAAATACATTCCAAAATCTCTTCATGGTAGAAGAATGGATCAGCAACAAATCAGAGAATGGATTATACTGTGAGTACTCTCCAACGCCAAAATGAAACAGAGTGTGCTGGAGAGCCTCCAGGCTGAGCTTTTATACACTGTGACATCACAATGATGACATCACATTGAGCAGCCAGCTCAGAAGGTCACTCAGTGCAGCTCATGAAGACAAAGGTTTTAAAGGACCAATCAGATTGAAGGGAAAAGCTGGCCTGGAGTGTTTACAACAACCTGTAGAATGTTCTAGAATCTGATCGGAATGCGGAATATCGAAAGCACCAAAACAGTAAACGTCATTAATTAACTTGGATGTGATTTAGGATAATGCTTCTCTGTAATGCGATATTCTGTGATCCCAGCGGCATCCCTGACAGCAGCGCATCCAGAGAGAGGGGGCACAGGGGGCTATTGTCTCCCGGTTGAAATCCCATTGTAGAAGATATAGGGGACCTTTGGACATTCGATCCCCTTTATCTCCGGGCCCATACATTCTGCATGGCCAAGTGAGATGTCCATGGAAAGGTCAGATTCCGGCCTTTCTACTGGTACCATATAGAACCTGCAAAAAACTATTTTCTCTTGTATCTCATTATTTCGTTTTTTTTCTGATTTTGTTTAAAATATTATATTTCCATACTTAATGCATGTCGTTCATTTCTGACGACATGCATTAAGAAGCAATGGTTAATCTATTCACATTGAACAGCAGAGAAATGTCAGTGAAATGCCCTGCTGTTCAGTGGTTTCATTCGACAGGTTTATTCAGGCGAATCCCATAGGCTTCAATGTTAAAAATATTCTCGTTTTTATTCAATATCTAATAAAACATTTATTACTTTATTCTGCAACAAAAAGTCTCTTTAGTTATAGATTTTTTTTAGGCATTTTTCTGGATATTTTTGGCAAAAAAATCTGGGTTTTTTTGACTAGCGTTTTTTTCTGTAACAGACCTTTTTTTATCATTCATTGGATCTTATGTGTAAATTACAGACGTTTTCATCCAGTAGGTTTTTGCAAACAGCGTTTCAATTTTGACACTTTCAATCATATTGTTTGGTTTTTTATTTACCCTGTTCGTCAGCTTGCCGGGTTTTACCGGCTGCTGGTCTGCGCTGTGATCGGCGGCTCGTCAGTCTTTTCCGACGTGTTCGGCATGTTTTTTGCGGGTTTTGGTGGGTTTTTGGCGGGTGTTCGGTGGGCTTACGGTGGGTTTTCCCTGCACTCCGGGGAATCTGCGGTGAATGCTGAATTTACTGCAGGGTGGGGAACTTTGATTCCTCGAAGTGCAAGGAACGAGAGAACACCGAAATGTCTGCAACATGTCAGTGCTCTCTGAATAACCCCCATGATTTAAATGTCATGAGAAAAAATGGTGGAAATTAGCTCAGCACATGGGAAGTGAAATGGCTCAGAAGCGAAAGGGTTAACTTTTACATATTTAACCTTCGGAGTTCACTTGACAAGGCTATTTCATGCCGGAGGCACATGCCTGCTCTGCCTACTTATAAATTCGGCCCTGATATAAATGATAATATTTATTTTTTTTTGAAAACATATTTTATTGTGATTTATAGTGATGTACAAGCCATAAACGACTCCAGGGGGTGCTAGGATACAACCATAGCTAGAACAAATCAGCAAGATATAATACACCCCACCCTGTCACAACATCTTCTCAAAGGACAAACAGGGGAGGACAAACAGGAGAAAGAAGGGAAAAGGATGTAGAGAGTAGAGAGGAAAAGAAGGAAGAGAAAAGGCCTAAAGGGCAGAGGAAGAGAAGAAGAAAAAAGGAATGAGAAAAAGAAAAAAGGAGAGGAGGGGGAGAGGAGGGAAAGGGGAGGAGAAAGGTTCTCTCCAAGACCCAGCCGGCACAACACGATAACCCCAATCCTCCATTCCCTGCAATCATTAGGTAGATCATTATCTAAACATCATGGTTCAACCAAGGCTCCCACAATCTAGAAAACGCATCCATAGTGTGGTGTACTCTGGCCGACAGTTCATCCATAAGGGCCACGTCTCTGATATTAGCCAGCACCCTGCCAAAGCGGGGGGGCTCCATTGCCCTCCACTCTGCCGCTATGGCACGACGCCCTGCCAACGACATTTTAGCAAGTAGTTTGTTCTGGCGCAAGGAAAGGTCCTCCAAGGGGGACGCAAGGAGAAAAACTTTTGGCACAAAAGGTATGTCTCTCTCCAGCACGGTTTGGGCAAGAGAATGTAGTTTCGACCATAGTGGTTTAAGGCGGGGGCATGACCACCACATGTGCAGGAAGGTTCCCTTATCGCCACACAGTCTCCAACACACATCAGTGGTAGTCACTTTCATTTTGACAAGTTTCTCCGGGGTGGTGTACCAGCGGAATATCATTTTCAGAGATTGCTCCTGGTGCGTAGTACATATAGAGGACCTCCTAGCTGCCTCCCAGATGTCCAACCACTCATCGCCTTCCAATTCCTCTCCCAGGTCTTTATGCCATGCGTTAATGTATGTCAATTCCTTCCATTCAAGGGTCGAGGTAATAGAGGAGTATATTGTGGAGATAAGACCTTTGGGGTAGTGTTCCTGAAGGCACAAACGCTCAAACCACGAAGGCTTGGTGAGTGCTGCGGCTCGAAGGTGGGGTTTGGTGATAAAGTCCCTCATTTGTAAAAATCGGAAAAAAGTAGATGGAGGCAGCGAGTGTGTGCTCTGTAGATCCGGATAGTGCAGGAGGGCTCCTTTAGGGTAGAAATCCACCAGTCGCTGAAGACCCGCATCTTCCAGCAGGCCAAAAGGCTGCGGGCACAAGCCCGGGGGGAATTCCTCGTTGCGCAAGATCGGAGTCAGAGGCGACGGATAACTTGTAAGGTCACATTTAACTGCGACAGAGTCCCATAATTTCACCGCAGCTACTATGGCCGGGCATTCCGTGCGTAATGTTGGACGATAAGGTGGTGAAGTCCAGAGCCAGAATTGTGGAAGATCCGGTGACATCATGGAAGACTCCAGATCCACCCATCTCCTTGCGCCTATTGGGGAGTGCCAAGCTACTATTTGGGCTAACCGTGCTGCTCTATAGTACGAAAGGAGAGAGGGTAACCCCATCCCTCCCGCTGCCCGAGGTCTAAACAACGTCTGCCTCGCCACCCTATGTCTCTTATTATCCCACACAAAAGCATCTATAGCCGTCTGCAGTGACGTTAGATCTGATTGCGTCACACTTATCGGAAGGGCTTGGAAAAGATACAGGAGACGAGGCAGAACGTTCATTTTTATGCAGTGCACCCTCCCCAACCATGAAATATGCAGTTTAGCCCATCGGTCAAGATCACTTTTTATACATTGTATCAATGGAGCATAGTTAAGAGTAAATATTTCCGAGTGGGACCCCGGGATCCGAACACCAAGGTACGATATGGACTCTGTAGTTGTGCAAAAACCATGCCGATGTTCCATAATCCCGGCGTCCCCATCCGAGCCCCCACAAGGAGAGCCGTAGACTTAGTCATGTTAACCTTGTACCCCGCCACCCCGAGAACCGGTCCAACACCTCCAACAGCCGCGCCACCGAGGGAACAGGGCAGGTAAGGGACAAGAGGACGTCATCGGCATACGCAGAGACTTTATATTCTTCCCCCCTGTATGCAACCCCCGCAATCAGCGGGTCCGCGCGAACCGCCGAGAGCAGAGGCTCCAGGGAGAGCGCGAACAGCAGTGGCGACAGGGGACAGCCCTGTCGAGTGCCGTTCGTGAGGCGAAAAGGACGAGGGGGCGTACCCGGTACCACCACCTGCGCCACCGGCATGTCATACATTACTCCTATCGAGGACGTGAACTCCTGTGGGAACCCCAGGTGCGTCAGCACCTGGAAGAGATAAGCCCAGCCCACCCTGTCGAAGGCCTTTTCGGCGTCTAGGGACAGGAACACTGCTGGTACCCTCAGACGCTGCGCAAGCCAGACCAGGTCACAAGCCCTCCGGGTGTTATCATATGCTTGGCGGCCTGGGATAAACCCCACTTGGTCAGCATGAACCAAAGTTGGTATGATCTCGTTCAATCTGAGAGCCAATACTTTGGCTAAAACTTTAATATCAAAATTAAGGAGGGAAATCGGTCTGTAGTTCTCCGGGCCCAAAGGGTCCTTCCCAGGTTTAAGGATAGTAACAATAGAGGCCGTCAAGGAGTCCCGTGCAAAGGGAGTCCCCGACCTCGCCGAGTTACACATTGTGGTAAGGTGAGGGAGTAAGATGGGCAGAAACGATTTATAGTAAAGTCCTGGGAGTCTGTCCGGACCCGGGGCCTTGTTTGGTTGCATGAGTCCTATGGCTGTCCGCACCTCCTCGCTATCTATCGGCGCACCCAGGGTTGCAGCCTGTGCCTCCGTCAGGGTCGGCAAGGCCAACTCGGACAGAAACCGCTGTACATTAGCTACATGTGTCGGGTTATCTGAGGTCGCATGCGGGGAGTGGTTATAGATCTTCTCATAAAATGTTGTGAATATATCCCTAATTTTAGAAGCGGATCTGTGAACAGTTCCTGCCCCGTCCCTCAGGGCTCCTACGCCCCCGTGACGCTGGAGGCCCGCTATCCTCCTTGCCATAGGGGTGTCCATTTTGTTTGAGCGTTCATAGTAAAATCTTTTGGACCAGAGCATGGATCTGCTGACTTCATCTAGAGATAGCTGGGTCAATGCCCTTCTCGCCTCTTGCAAAGCATCAAAGGTCACCGGTCCAGGCTCCGCCTTATGTCTAAATTCTAGTTTACGCAAGCTAGCTTGAAGCTGCGCGAACATTTCACCTTTGCGCCGTTTCCGATAGGAAGCCTGGCTAATGAGCACCCCTCTTATAACCGCCTTATGCGCTGCCCATACCACTGAAGCGGGTACTTCGTCTGTGCCGTTAACCTGAAAGTAGCCTTCCAGCTCCTGCCTAACCGTCTGAGACACCCCCTCCGCATCCAGGAGGGTCGGGTCCAAGCGCCACTGTCCAGGGGTCCGGCGTCCCGGCAGCCTAAGATACATGCTTACGTCAGCGTGGTCAGACCACGTGATCGAGCCAATGGCGGGTGACCCGAGCTCCGGAAGGGAGGAGGGCGCCGCCAGCAGATAATCAATCCTTGAGTACGACGCATGCGGGGGCGAGTAAAATGTATAATCTCTAGTGGTGGGATGGTGCGATCTCCAGACATCAACTAGATCTAGGGCCCTAACAAAGCGGTGAAATTGTTTATCCTGTGTCCTGAGCTCTCGGGGCACAGCCTGCTGGGAGGCATCAGACCGGTCCAAGGTGGGGAAAAGCACAGCGTTAAAGTCCCCAGCAACTATCAGAGCTCCGGATGCATGGGAGGAAATAAACATTTGTAAATCAGACCAAAAGGACACATCCGGTACGTTCGGTGCATACACCGAGACCACCGAGTACTTCTTATGTGCAAGCCACCCATTCACCACCAAATACCTGCCCTCCCCACCCGCCACTACCGTGTCCAGCGTGAAAGGACAGGAGTTACGCACGAGAATATTCACCCCCCGGGTTTTAGTAGAGGCACACGAGGAATACACCTGGGAGTAGCGCCTGTCAGAGAGCCGGAAGGAGGCGGACCGTGGAATTCTGGTTTCCTGCAGGCAGGCTATGTCTACCTGTTGGCGACGCATCTCTCGAAAGAGCAGACGCCGTTTTCCAGGGGAATTAAGTCCCTTAACATTCAGGGACCATATCTTAAGGGTCTTAGCCATCATAATGCATTAACGTGGGGAAAAGGCTCCGTGACAGGCCCCACCCCCGAGTAGAAGGAGGGAGAGAAGGAAGCCAGCATAAAGGTGGGAGGAGAAGAGAGAAATAAAGACCGAAGGGGTAGAAGAGAAGATAGAAGAACAAGAAAAAGCGAAAGGAGGACACAAAAGACAAACGGGAACATCGGGGGACCAACAAACATTTAACATCAAATTCCATGTCCTGGTTTGGGGGAGAAACCCGAAAACCAGGCGTTGGGGGGGAATCAAAGGGCAATCAGGAGACCCCCTGCTAATCCCACAAATAGAACCAGTCACCCGGCAGGTGACGATGCAGAACCGTAAATCTATCAAACATAACTTCCAGCAACCCAAACAAAACACGTATAAACTGTTGCAACAAATACATGCTTGGTAGTGAGCTAAGCTATCCCCTCGACCTTCGGGCAGCCATCCCCTGTATTTAAGACAGCCGAATACAGCACAAGTGGCGATAAAGATGAATCAGTGGGGTTTCCCAAAAAAAGTCCATTGCTCTGCGGCCAGGGGGGCCTGAACACACTCGGTCAGTCACATGTAATAAAAAAGGGTTTAAACGAGATAAAGTAAGGAAAGGTCGCTGGAACTGTAAAAGGCGACCCGACCAAGTCGCAATTACTCACGCTCTCCGCTCTGGGAGCGTGCCATGGAAAGGAAGAAGAAGAGTAAAAATCTTGCCCTGCGGGCGGATCAATCGGCAACTTCTTGCCACTCCGCCGGGAGGCGTTGTAGTTGTGGCGGGAGAGTGGAGCGAACTCCATCCGGCATCCGTAGACCCAAGCGATCCATGAACGCAGGCAGGGCACTCACATTCGTGCAAGAGAACGTGCGAGAGTCTTTGGTGACAATTAAGCGAAACGGGAAGCCCCAAGTGTATTTCAGGCCTTGAGCCCGGAGCAACGCCGTCACTGGCTTCCAGTCCCGGCGTCTGGCCAAGGTGATCGGCGCCAGATCCTGAAAGAGTTGAAGCTCCACATCCTCATAGTGCAGGCACCGCTCGCGATTAGCTCGCAAAATTTTTTCTTTTGTTTTATAATAGTGCAATCTCAAGATAATATCACGAGGTTGGGATGGGGGGGCCCCTGGCCCGTAGCGCCCGATGAACTCGGTCCATTAGAAAGCTCTCAGCAGGCAGGTCAGGCAACAACCGCTGAAACAGGCCCACCACCGTGGCTTCCAGCGCAGCCTGTGACACCTCCTCTGATAGGCCTCTTAATCGGAGGTTATTGCGTCTGGATCGGTTGGACGCATCTTCCATGGCCTTCTCTAATCCCTCCACCCGGTCCTGGAGCTGATTTACTACATCCGCGGACGTGTTAGCCTGCTGAACCACCTCCTCCACCCGGGCCTCCAAATCCGACGTGCGGGAACCCAGGGCCTGGATTTCTGCCTTAACCACCTGGGAGCCTCTCACAATCTCCCCAGCCAAGATCTCCTGTACCTCCGTTATTTTTTGGAAGAGCGCCGCTATGTCCTGTTTAGATGCCGGAATCAAGGTGGCGATGCCCGCCGAGTCTTCCCCTCCATCTTCCGGCGGGGTCCGGCCGCCATCTTGTCTTATCTCCTGAGTGCGGCGGGCCGCGAAAATCGGCGCAACCGGGCCGTCTGCCGATTTTTTTTGTTTTTGCGGCGGCATGGCAGGGTGCAGGGGAGCTTCTCCCTTCACTCAATGTAACCTGGTCGGGTCAGTGGTAAACGGTTCCGCTTGAAAGGTCACCCGCGGCCCAGGAGCTCAGCTCTCACACAGCCAGCCGCATGCTCGTCCAGGCTCCGCCCCAATGATAATATTTTTAACATTGCATCCTATACGTAACCTGTCGAATGAAACAACTGAACAGCAGGGCATTTCACTGACATTTCTCTGCTGTTCAATGTGAATAGATTAACCATTGCTTCTCTATGGGGGATTTCACTGCCGCCGAACAGGCACCGTATTCGCTGGCAATTCGCCTGCATTTGGTGAATTGCCAGCTTTCTGAATAGACGAACTGCCCCGAAAATTTAAATAAAATATAAATAAAAATGTAAAAAAAGACAAAATAAAAAAATTATAATTATTTTATTTTATTTTTTTACACAATTTTTCTTTTATAAACAAAAAGGCAGCTCCAGTACTGTAAACCTTGCTCTATAAAATTAAAATAAAAAATTGCAAAAAGTAAAACTTAAATTATTTTTATATTATTTATTCATTTATTTACTCATTTCGTTTTTACACCAAAAATTTTTTTTTTTGTTTTACTGAGCAATACACCCTCCCATTCACCGCAGGGTCTCCGAAGTGCAGGGAAAAGTCACCGAACGCATCAGAAAAGCTGCCGCAAAACCACCAAATCGAACGGAAAGACGCACCCGACCATCCTCCGCAAAACGCCGAACGCATCCGAAAAAAGCCGACGACCCACCGAACAGAGCGCTGACCAGCCACAGGAAAAAGCCAACAAGCCAACGAATGGGTAAAAAAAAGGAAAAAAAACACCACAACTTTTAAAAGCTGTTTGCAAAATAACTACTGCACGAAAATGCCTGAAAATTACATATAAGGTTCTATGAATAATAATAAAAGGGTCTGTTACATAAAAAAAACACTGTTGAAGAAAAATCTGAATTTTTTTTGCTGAAACAATCCCGAAAAATGCCTAAAAAATTCTAAAAAAATCAATAAATAAAGAGACTTTTTGCTGCAGATTAAAATAATAAACGGTTTAATAGATATTGAATTAAAACAGGAATATTTTTAACATTAAAACCTATGGGATTCGCCTGAATAAACCTGTCGAATGAAAGCACTGAACAGCAGGGCATTTCACTGACATTTCTCTGCTGTTCAATGTGAATAGATTAACCATTGCTTCTCTATGGGGGATTTCACTGCCGTCGAACATGCACCGTATTTTGCTGGCAATTCACCAATGTTTAGCAAATTGGCTGATTTGTAAATAGCCAAATGGCCACGAAATGTCACCGTACGGGAAAATTAACTGTTCAGTGCAATATAGGAGCCAATTCAGCTCTCTGAATATCCCCCTATGTCTCTACTGTTGGTCCTTTGGACCCCTGTATCTCCAGGACTGTATATTCCCAAAGTACGGAAACTGTATCTCCAGAACAGCTACAGTGTCATGTGCGGTATCATTGGAAATCCACCACAGGGGCCTCCTTGCTTTGCAAAACTTACCTTTTTCGCGATTTGGCGATCCCATTTCGGCGACCCTGCGGTGTATCCAGCAAGCACCACAGGGCCGTCGTAATGCAATGAAACCTGACAAACACTCACCGCAAAACCCGGCGAACGCTCACCGAAACATGCTACAAAAACATCTGGATTAACCCCGCCGAACACGCCAGAGAAACCCAACTAGCCGCCTATCACCGCGCAAAGCAGCTGCCGGAAAAACCCGACACGCAGACGAAGGAGGTGAAAAAAAAAACAGTACGCTTGAAAGTTGGAAAATTGAAACGCTGTTTGCAAAAAAACTACTGAGCGAAAATACCTGGAATTTACATATAAGATCAGCCTTTCCCACATCACCTACTGCTGTTGATTCAAAAAGAAGCAAAAAAAACCCCAGTCTGAAACGCTTGCCAATATGTAACATACTGGGAAAAAATTCCTTCTCGACCCCAGATGGCGTCAGATTTCTCCTTGGATCAAGAAGCTTTTACCCACATATTAAATATTATAACCCTTAATATTCTGTGTCTGCAGGAAGTCATCCAGTCAATGTTTAAAAGTCTGTACAGACTCTGACCCAACCACCTCAACAGGCAGAGAATTCCACAGCTTTATTGTTCTCACCGTAAAATAACCCTTCCTATGCTTTAGGCTGAATTTCCTTTTGTCCAGTCTAAATGGGTCACCTCGTGTCCTGTGTATGGTCCCACTAGCTTTTGCCCACGTGGATTTTGGGATTTGTTAAAATTGGTTTTAAAAGAAACATGAGTTTTTTGTGTAAACTGTACAAAATATAATTTACAGGTTGATGTCTTAAAGTAATAAGTACTGTTTATTGCAGACGTTAGTCAGGGCGTATTGGCTACAAAACTAAGTTGTTTCATTCATATGTGTCCATGAATTTTTTTTATGTTGTAAATACAAGCAGACAATGAGAGAGACAAAAAAAATAATTTCGTTTTTTAGCATCTGGAACATAGAGAAAAAATTATTTGAGTACTTCTTTGTAATGTACATTAGTGGTTCTTCTTTCAGGTGCTCGGATCAGCAGAGAGTTAGGTGAGCTCACTCAGTCTGGAACAGGCAACGTAAAACTGCCCATGTGAGAAGCAGACTGCCCTTAAGTCAATCCCCGCTACCTTCAAAGTCTGTCCCTGAGACTTCTTGATGGTCATTGCAAAACAAACCTTTAGGGTGAACTGAAGCCTTTTGAATTGAAACGGATATTCTGAAGGTATAAGAGGTATTCGCGTTATGAACACCGACTCCCCCAGCCAGAACCGGTTAGCACCGCAGCCTTAATCACATTTCTGTGGAGTGCTGTTACTTGCAATTTGGCGCCATTACAGAGCTTAGGTGGGCTGAGGATCTGCAGTAATATCACAGGTTCTCCCATGCTGGAGCAGTGAGGGGGTGTGTGAGGCCTGGCTGTGAGAGTGAAGCAGACATGTTGGAGCAGTGAGGGAGTGTGTGAGGTCTTGCTGTGAGAGGGAAGCAGACAGGTTGGAGCAGTGAGGGTGTGCGAGCCCAGGTTGTGAGAGGGAAGCAGACATGTTGGAGCAGTGAGGGTGTGTGTGAGGCCTGGCTGTGAGAAGGAAGCAGACAGGTTGGAGCAGTGAGGGAGTGTGTGAGGTCTTGCTGTGAGAGGGAAGCAGACAGGTTGGAGCAGTGAGGGTGTGCGAGCCCAGGTTGTGAGAGGGAAGCAGACATGTTGGAGCAGTGAGGGTGTGTGTGAGGCCTGGCTGTGAGAAGGAAGCAGACATGTTGGAGCAGTGAGGGAGTGTGTGAGGCCTGGCATATATATAACATAAAATGGAAAATTAACCATCCACAGCATCATTCTGTTAATGTGTCCTGTCCATATATGATTTGAATGTTGCGGATCATGAATGACCTGGTATTGGATTATTAGGGAGCTACAACCATCATGGACAAACCACATGCACCTTGCTGAATAATTGTTTGTTACTTGTTTGGTGTGCAAATGCACATCTATACTATAAAACAGTAAGGGCTGGCGTGTCCGTCGCCAAAAATCCCTTCTGCGCATGCGTGCGCAACCTGCGGCGGTTGGCTGCGAGCGCATCCAACCGCCGTGGCAAGCGCAGCCGGCATGCGCGAGGGACAAAAAAAATCCGATCCATTGGAGAGGCGCACTCTCCAATGGATCGGATTTTTTGTGTCCCTCACGGATACCCCCTGCCCAGAGCCTTCCCCGGAGGCACATGTCCCCATACTTACATTTTAATGCATGCCCCCACACTCCGCCATATCACGGTTTCGGCGGTTGGATGCGCGCACAGCTGGGTACGCACACAGCCAACCGCCGCAGCACACGCACAGCGTGCCTAAATAACACGAGGCGCGCCAAAACGCCTCAGCAGCACAGCCTCCGGATACAGTGAGCAACCTGCAGAGTTTAAAAAAAAAACACGGAGCTCAGAGCCCCCGGCCCAATCGGCACCTCCACCACAGAACCTAGGAGCACCCGGCAAAAAAACGTACCCCCACCCCAAAACAAAGAGCCCTCAAAGCTCTGAGCACCACAGTGCTCAGAGGGCCTAACAAAAATCAGTGCCCCCCACCACAGAGCCCCCAAAGCTCTGAGCACCCACAGAACCTCGGAGCACCCCGTCAAAAACAAAAAACATAGCTGTTCCCCCACCCAAAACACAGAGCCCCCAAAGCTCAAAGCACCTCCACCACAGAGCTCAGAGGGTCTAACAAAAACCAGTGACCCCCCCCCCCACCAAAGAGCCCTCAAAGCTCTGAGCACCAACACCACTGAGCACTCACCACCAAAGAAAAAAAAAAATCACACGCTTATCAATAGACTGCCCTCTGGGCAGGCTTTCCACCTAGTTTCTTAATAATCAAATAAAGGTTCATTTTTATTAGTACCACAATCATAAGGGAGATATTCTTCTCAACTACGAGGAGGCACATTTTTCTGTCTACACAAAATTGAGTGTTTAATCACTTTCTCCTGAATATTAATGTTCTCAAACTAGTAGGTGCTCCGGCTGGAGATCTACTTTGTTTAATTAGGTTGTGTGTGAGGCCTGGCTGTGAGAGGAGCTGCATAGAGACTCCATTCTGTGTGAAGTAACAGAATCCCTCTGATCTGCTCATCCAGTTTATCAACTGGATTTTTGGAAAATGGTAAAATTTGTGTTTTATTATTTTTCAAGAAGAATCTAAATACCAATTTTCACGTCTGTAATATCTTCTGTTTTGAACTATATAGGTATACTGATAAAAGTATTCATCCCCCTTTTTTACCTCCCCTTTACTTGGATTTTTGGAAAATGTTAGAACTCGTGTTTTTTTATTTTTCAAGAAGATTGTAAATAACACTTTTCACGCCTATAACACCTTTGGTTTTTGAAATAAAGGTATACAGATAAAAGTATTCATCCCCCTTTTTCATTCCCCCCACTGGATTTTTGGAAAATACATGTTTTTTATATTTCATGAAGAATCAAAATATCAATTTTCCTGTCTGTAACATCGTGTCACACCTGGTGGGTCTCGGGGGGGTTCCGGGGGTATGAAACTGCTGGCTGGCCAAGTGCCAGGAGCTCCAGCGGTCCCCGGCATGTCTGCGTCTGATCAGGGGGTGGGACGCGGCGTGATAATGCGTAGCCGCCGGCCTTTAAGTAAAGAGTGCGCGCCCTGAGTCATTGCTTAGACGTGGAGTCATTTTCCCGTATCGCTGATTGTTCCGTGTATTCAATTCACTGATTCTCTATTTCTTTGATTCAGTTACTCTCTTGCCGATTCTGATTGTACAAGGACCCTCTCTGTTACTGACCCGGACTGCCTTTTGACGATTCTATCTCCTACTCAGCCTGTATGTATGGTTTACCCCAGAGCAGCCTCAGAACGATTGCTGATCCTGCCACACGCTGACTCAGGATATATATCTGTTGCCAACCCTGCTTGTATACGAACCCTCTCTGTTGCCGACCCGGATTATGATATTGACCAAGTTGTTTCTGACTCGTATTACATAAACAACCAGTACAGGCCTAACACAGGCTATTCCTCATCTGACAACGAGGTTAACCCTTTCTGCCCCAGTGTATGTACAGTACGGACACCTACTGCCAATACCTCGAACTTATACTCATTGTTACTGGTGTGTTTGTTTTCCCTGGCTGGGAGTGATAGGATTAGTGGTCCCGACCACTTAAGGATCGGAGAACTTAGAGGTCTGTCGAAAGGGTTCCACACCATGGTTATCGAGTGTGAACGTGACATATCTTCTGTTTTTGAGATATAAGTATCCTGTTTAAAAGTATTCACCACCACTTGGATTTTTGGAAAATGGTAAAACACGTAATTTTTTATTTTTCACGAAGATTATAAATACCAATTTTCACGCCTGTAACATCTTA